>BPLR01005935.1:0-68284 GCA_021605095.1 Caerostris extrusa
AGTTACGTATTGCTGAATTAATCAAACTAAAAAGTAAAAATAAATTGTAGTTTAAAACACTAAAAAACACGCTTTTAGAGTTAATCGAATTAAAAAGTAAAAATAATTGTTAACATAAGAATAAAATGACTGACGAGAAAAATGAATGTCACTGTTCTAAAAGCTTGGGGGGCTTCGTATGACATTTTTAAACTAACTCTGCATTTCGAATGAAACTAGTGAAAAATTATAACGATTGATAAATGTGCACCCCACGCTTTAGAAACAGTAAAATATTTCTAATTTTTCTCTCGTCAGTCATTTTATCTTTATGTTAACAATTATTTTTTACTTTTAATTTGATTAACTCTAAAAGCGTGTTTTTTAGTTTTCTTAAACTATAATTCTAATAGAGATTTCCTCAAACTGTAGCTTTTTTAAATAAGCCGATACAATAATTTTGTACATGAAATTTTGTAAATTATATATTTATATATATATATATATATATATATATATATATATATATATATAGAGTATATATATATATATATATATATATTTATTTATATATGATTTATAGGAAGAACTATAAAAACTGCAATGTTTTACACAAAATTCATATTGAAAACGTATTTCAGAAATTTTAAATATTTCAAAGCTTTCCATGCAATGTACCTTGCAAATTTTCATTCCTTGAAATATAGCCTGATAGAAAGTGCGAATATCCTGTATTAGTCATTTTTTAATTTACTATATTCGTATACGAATAGGTCTCGTTGAAATGTTTATTTACACTTGTAATTATATTAATTCCCCTAAAAGAACATCAATACCATCCTACAAAATTTGCAGTCAAAATTGTTTTTTTCTTTTATATATAAATAACAAACAATAGCAATAATTACACTATAATGCAATGTCTCCTATTTTTAAGTTATTTTTTTTTAAATAATTTTTTATTTTAACTTAGAGATTTAAAAAAAAATTTAGCACAAAAATAGTTTCCTGACACCGAATTGAACCCGGCCTCCTGGGTGAGAGCCAGGTATCCTAGCCACTAGACCATGCCGGATTCGGTACTATCTTAGCTTTATCAGTACTTCACTATTCCTTCGACGATTCTTTAAAATAGCTTTCAGAGAGATATATTGACATTGCCATATTATTTTCATGATTTTTTGTTCGCTATTGTTCGTTTGATTCATATTTTTTTGTTTTGTTATTTTCGCCGTTATTAGTTTTCAAGCATGAATTTTTTATATAAATTTCTTTTTTTTTATTATATTAGAACCAGTCACAAATAATTTTAGATAAACTATTTTGGTTTACTTTCTGACCCATTACAGAAAGGCAAAATGTTATGTATGATAGCAGGAATATTGATAAACTTTCACAAATAATCTAGAGTGCCCGATTTTAGAATATAAAACTTATTAGCAATTTTATATAAAAGAAATAAGCCCTTTTTTTTTTTTTCCATTACCAACATAGATAGCGGTTAAATGTATATTAATGTAAATAATGAACCAATAGATTGTTTATTTAGTACTGCAAAAATTAATAAGAGATGCAATATATATATATATATATATATGTGAGTGTGTATGTGTGTTAGAAAATGTTTGGTTTCAAAATGTCATTGTTATTTTATTTTTATTATCAACATTTTAATTAAAAATTATATAATTATCTTGCAAGTAATATTTAATTAGGGTGTTAATCAGTTTATTAACTACATGTGCTCCATCACAGCCCTTTCCCTTCAACCATGAGTTCATATGGGTTTGTGGGCTTTGTCCAGATGTCTACCAAGTGGGATAAGAATCAACAGCAAACAAATTTTGTTTTTGAGCATATTGGATGCAATAGACATAAGTATTCAAGAAACATTGATCTAATTAGATACTTTAATTTGCATAGTTGTAATAATAATAATTCCCTCATTCAATTAAAAAAAAAATATCGTCTTGTCCCTTTTTGATATTCTCGAAACTCTGAAATGCCAAGGCAAGAAAAATAAGTCCTAAAATTGAGATATAAACAAAAAGATTCCTAATTTCCCTAGATTTTAAAACAAAAGAATTTTTTTAATTTTTATATTCCTTTGAAAAGAAATGCTATTAAATAGACAAACTTTTTCCATTTAATTTGGCTTTTTTTTTCTTCTTTTTTTAAAGTACAAAAATATCTCTTGCTGTAAGCAAAGTCATTACACCACAAATGATCAAAACGATTTTTTAAAGATAGAACTATGAAGAAACAATAATATTTTATATCTATTTCACATTGAAAAAACGACTTGAAGGTTTTTTTTTTTTTTTTTGTAGATTGATTGAAGATTGTAGATTTTTTTTTTTTTTTTTTGAAGATTTTTTAACTATTTCTAAGCTTTCATTTAATGCACCTTTCAAATTGTCATTTCTTGAAACATAGCCTAGATGAAAAGATAAAATACAATCATATTAATTATTTTGTCACTATGTTCGTAAAAATTACCCTAAATAGAAAACTTGCCTTTGATTGCATGTGCAATGATGCTATAGCTATTGTATGAAATTAATTGAATTTCACTTATTTTCCAAAAATATCAACAATAGAAAATATCCCTAAGCACTCTGTAACTCAAAATTTGAATAATTTTGAAAATATATATAACAAATGGATTACATTTAAACGCAATGCCTTTTATATTTAAGTCCTTTCCTAGACTTTAAATTGTGAAAATGATTTATAACAGAAAAACAAAAAACAATTCTGACACCGGAATTGAACCCGGGCCTCCTGGGTGAGAGCCAGGTATCCTAGCCACTAGACCATGCCGGATTGGTTTGGCATTCTGTGTTATCAGTACACAAGCAGTCTTATCTCTTTCACGATTCAATTCAATTATTTTGTTAATACGTTTTTATAAGTTTCATCTGTCTGTTTGTTTGTTTGTTTGTAACTGACTCTTTGGGTTCAATTTTGCCCTACTTAAAGCGATCAGATTTAATTTAAACGTTGTAGACTTATGAAGGACCGACGACACTAAAATAGTTTGATAAGTTTATTATCTCATCATGATTAGGTTTGCCAGGATGAGTGATTTTATTTTAACTTTGAAGAGCAATTTAACCCATGTAGAATGAAAGTACCTAAGACATTCAAACCGACGTGGGACAGTGGCACAACGGATAACGCGCCTGACTAGGGACCAGGAGATGCCCTGTTCGAATTCTGGCTGGCTCGACATATTCGCATTTAACCTTTGTTTTACTTACAATTTAATTATTGTAAGAATTATATTTCCAGTCTTCCGTACCGGGACCTCATTTAAATATTATAGTTTAAAAACACTAAAAAGCACGCTTTTAGAGTTAATCAAACTAAAAAGTAAAAATAATTGTTAACATAAGAATAAAATGACTGACCAGAAAAGGAATGTCACTGTTCTAAAAGCGTGGGGTGCTTTATATGACATTTTTAAACTAACTCTGCATTTCGGAATGTAACTAGTGAAAATGATAACGATTGATATCGAGCACCCCACGCTTTTAGAACAATGACATTCATTTTCCCGTCAGTCATTTTATTCTTATGTTAGCAATTATTTTTAGTTTGATTAACTCTAAAAGCGTGTTTTTAGTGTTTTTTAAACTATAATTTTTTACTTTTATTTTACTTGATATGATATGATAGTAAATATTATATGGCTATTTTACTTGATTTAATATGATTATTTTATTTGATATGATAGGAAGTGATAAATTATTTGTATGTTCTTTTTTCTTAAGGGGAGGGGGTTATCGATGAATGTGTTCTGTATAAATTTTTATTGTAATCTGAACCAGATAAAAATAATTTAAGGTGATATTTATTAATGTTTTCTTTGCATATTACAGAAACACAACACATTACGTATAATAGCAGAAAGGGCCTAAATGGATGAGTGTCTAGCTCTGCGTGCTACAAGTTTCGGGTACGAATCCCGGCGGTGCCATGGGTGTTTGTAGTGTTTCAGTATCCACTTTAATCCGTAGGTCCCGGTCGCATATGAGTGTAGAGCGCCACACAGCCCAATCAAATTTCTCCCCAAGATCATTCCCAAACTGTAAAAAGGGCAACACAGTGATGTGGTAGTAATAGTAGTGGTTACAACACTGTAGTAGTAATAGTAGTGGTTCAGAATCCACGTTAAGCTGTAAGTCGCGGTTTAATTAGTCCGAAGTATGAAAAAAAAATGGTCGTAGTGTGACAACCAAACCAAACCAAATCAAAGGTGAATTGTCCTTTATTTATATTCTTTATATTTTGCACAACTAAGTAGCCGGTTCATCTTGCCTACCTATGTGTTTTGCATCTTCATACACATACATTTTTAGGATAATCTAACGTTATGCGCTGTTGTTGTCGTCGTGTTTCTCATGGATGGAGGAAAAGGGGTGCAGCTTCTGTTCTGATGGAGCACCCGTAGGCAGAAGTCTGACTTCGGCTCCGTGATGCTCTTACAGTCATAGGACACCGGGAACTACTGCTTAAAGTGGATTGCGAACCACTACAAACATCCAAGGCATCGCCGGGACTCGAACCCGAGCCCTGTGGCACCGAGCGCCAGACATATTGTTATATGGTTATATATCTATAGAAAGAGTTATGTATAACCATGTTATTATATTGTTTTTATGTTATATGGTCTTATATTATTATACATTTGTTATAGGTTATATATTATTATACATAAGCTATAGGTTATACATTATTATCCTTCTAATTGAAAAGTTTATTAGTAACCAACTTAATAATTTCAATCTTTAAGATACCTTTGCAGAAAGCCATATCTACGGATAACGTATTTCCAGAAAAAAATATGAAAAATAAAAAGTTAAACTAAAAATTAATGATTTTATAAAAAAAAAAAAATATTAAATATTTATTTTAAAATGTAGACTATTACAATAAAAAAAAAATGGATGTTTATAGTGGTTCGGAATACTCTTTTAAATGTAATTGTATGTAAATGTTAAATGTAAATGTTTAAATGTCCCAGTCTTATGATGGTAGAGCGTTGTCTTTTGGTTTTTACTCAATCTTCAGCCCTCGTGGTTCTTCGCTAAAGTGAAGCTGCACCATTGAACAGTCGCTTGCAACGGGGTCTATTGGACCTGGTGTAGGTTTTCCTGCGCCAGTGGGATTAGTAACAACAATAAGATAATAGCAAAAATATTAATAAATTAGTACAAAATAACGCAGAGTGGCCGGCTTCACAATATTTGTGAAAATTTTAAATTTAATTTTTTAATTTAATATTATTATATTGTGAAAACCTGCGCTAAGATTTTTTTTTTTTTTACTTATTAAATATTTCAAAGCTTAAATTTAATGCAACTAGCAAATTTTCATTTCTTGAAATACGGCCTATATAGTAAGTGAAAATGCAATCGTATTTTATTATTTCGTCACTATGTTCGTAAAAATTACCATAAATAGAAAACATGCGATTTATTTATGCCATGAAATTAATTGAATTTCGTTTATTTTCCAAAATGTCAGCAATAGAAAATATCCCTAAGCATTCTGTAGCTCTCAAAATTTAAGTTCTTTTGAAAATATAAATAGCAAAAAGGACTACATTTAAACACAATATATTTTATGTTTAAGTCCTTTTCTAGATTTTAAATGGTGAAAATGTTTTTTTTTTTTTAAATAGTGAAAAATATTCACAACATCTACTCAATTCCGAATCAGTAAAAAAAAACGTTAACAAAGTTAGTAACAACAACAAGATATTAGTAGAAATATTGATAAATTTGTGCAAATATCCCAGAGTGGCTAACTTCAAAATATTGTGAAAATTTTATATTTCAAATTTTTAATTTTATATTTTTATATTGTGAAAACATGCTTTAATTTTTTTTTCTTCTTAAATATTTCAAAGCTTTCAGTTAATGCACCCATCAAATTTTCATTTTCTTGAAATACGGCCTATATAGTAAGTGAAAATGCAACGGTATTCATTATATCGTCACTGTGTTCGTAAAAATTATCATAACCAGAAAACTTGCTTGCAACGATACTATATTTAGTCATGAAATTAATGGAATTTCGCTTATTTTAAAAATGTCAACAATAGAAAAATATCCTTAAATATTCTGTTGCTCTCAAAATTTAAATTCTTCCGAAAATATAAATAGCTAATGGATTACATTCAAACGTACTGTCTTTTTATATATGTCCTTTCTTAAACTTAAGAAAAGTAAGGACTAAAAAAAATAATAATAAGTAAGTGGTAAGTAGAGTAATAATAAAAAAAAAAAGTTGAATTTCCGACACCGGAATTGAACCCGGGCCTCCTGGGTGAGAGCCAGGTATCCTAGCCACTAGACCATGCCGGATTCGTTTGAAGTTGCGCGTTGTCAGTACACAATCAGTCTATCTCTTTGATGATTCAATCAAATAATACATTCGATTCAATCAACATAATCGTCTTTCATGATTCAATCTTATATAATCGATCCAATCAATCATAACAGTGCTATATGTATATTTATTTTATTTTATTTATTTTGTCATCGAGGAATATGTTTTATATAAACTTCTTTTTTATTATAATTTCAACCAGTTACAAATATTTGATGAATTTTATTTTTATGTTTACTTTGCGTATTACAGAAAGACAACAATTTATGGACGATAGCAGGAATATCGATAAATTAGAGAAATAACCCACAGTGCTAGGCTTCAGAGTATAAAGCTTATTAACTCTTTTTTATCAAAGAGGTAAGCTACTTTTTCCATTGCTAGCACTGAGGTCTGCAAAAGATATTTTAATATGAATAATGAATCAATAGTTCATTTTTACTATTGCAAAAATATTTAGAGATACAATAAGAACTAGCCCTAGCAGAAACAAAAATTACGAATGTTCTCTTTTGTAATAATATATTGTATAACGTCATACAGGGTATCTAGGAGTAATTTTGTTTTTTAAAATTTGGAATTTTTTACTAGTTAAATAAGTAGTTAAAAGTATTTTTGAAGTTGTGATAATTCAAGTTCATATTTATCCGAATTTTTTTTTTTATTTAAGTTATTGCTTGTATTTTATTTGTTTAAGAAAGTATATTTCTAATTTTTTAGAAATGCATTCGTACCCCCACACTTTATAAAATCACTGAAAATGGGATGTTTGTAAAGGTTGTAGTATTTGTCGTTGTTTGCAGCTGGAGTTTGTAAGGGCATGGTTGGGTTGAGACTTGAGACGTAAGTTGAGAACACACAGCTTTATTTACACACGCAAAAACACGACGCAGATACAACATTTAAACACATTTATCTAATTAAAGATTCGGGGAAGGATTTCTCTTCTAAGCTTGAAAAATAAAAAATACAGGTACAATCTGGATCGAAAAATATACTTCCTCTGTGAGAATCTGTAGGCCAATAAATACGCATGATTGTGCTAAAATATGATTCCTCTGGATGAGAGGACTATAAATTAAAAGTTTCATACCGGCAGTGCCGGTTGTGCTGTACTAATAAAAAATATTTTATAACAATTGGGATATTACTAGGGGCAATAATTACTAAAAAATAATTTGAAATTAATTTTAGTAATTAATTATTATTAAATTAAATAATTTAATTTAAAACTCATTTTAATAATAATTAGTTAAAAATAATAAAAGGATCCATTTCTTTATTTTAGTGGAATTGCTATCTGCAAACTAAACTTCCTCCTTTTAACTTTAGGCAAAATATTTTTAATGATATCGCACTAAATAAATATATCGTAGATTTAAAACAGTGAAAACAGTACAGTAATTTTTAAACATGCAAAGAATAAAATATCTCATTATTTTATATACAAATGATTTAATTAAGAACAGAAAAAAGATAATTTAAAAACAAAATGAAAGTATCTATCGAAAAAAAAAGTATTTCCGACACCGGGAATTGAACCCGGGCCTCCTGGGTGAGAGCCAGGTATCCTAGCCACTAGACCATGCCGGATTCGTCAACCGTTCCGCGTTATCAGTAAACAAACACTTTTACAATTCAATTCAATTACTTTTTTTACTTTTTTACTTTTTATTTTACTTGATATGATATGACAGTGAATATTATATGAATATTTTACTTGATTTTTATATGATTATTGACTTTATATGATTATTTTACTTGATATGATATGATCGTTGGAAGATCTTAAACAATTTGTCAAATTACTCTTTTTAAGATGGAATAACCGATGATAAGTACAATATTATTTTCGAGGAATAAATAATTTTGTCAGTGCATACTTAAATGATGAAAAAAAGTAATTTGATGAGAATTTATTTATTGATGAAAGAATACTTCCTCTCTGGGTGAGAGTCTGTAGGCCAATAAATACGCATGATTGTGCTAAATATAATTCTCTCGGGATGAGAGACTATAAACTAAAAATTTCTCATCGGCAGCGTCGATTGTGCTGTACTTCCTCGGGTGAGAGTCTCGGATGCCTCACTGACCATTTCTAATGAACACCACAAGGGGGCGCCTTGCAGTATATATGAGGAGCACGGTTACAAGGTACAAATCACTAAAGAAAGAAATGTGAGAAAATTTCTATAAAGAATTTTAAATTAAAAAGAAATATTTCATCTTTAATTTATGACGAATTTTAAGTCATAACTAACGCATTTATAAGAAGCTGTGAGAAATAAATGACTACAACTTCACTATTAATATTTGTTGTCCTGTAAAAATATGTTATAATGATTATTAGATGATAAGAAAAATATACTAAAGAATCCATATCTTTATTTTAGTGGAATTGCTATCTGCAAACTATGCTAACTTTTTATAACTTAGACAAAATATTTTCAATGATATCGTACATAAATAAAAATATCGCAAATTTAAAAAATAGTGAGATAGGACACTAGTAATTTTAAACACACCACGAATACATTATAATATTATTTAGTATACAAATTATTTTAATTACGGACCGAAAAAATAATTTAAAACCGAAAACGAAAAACAAGTATCAAACAAATGAATAAATAAGAATAATAATTAAAAAAAAATCGAAATATCACAGATCTAAAACAGTGAAGCAGAACAGTAATGATTTTAAACAAACAAGCAACTAATAAAATATCTTATTATTTTGTATACAAATTAATTTAAGTAAGGACTGAAAAAAATAATAGTTTAAAACGAAAAGATTTCCGACAATGGGAATTGAACCCGGGCCTCCCGGGGTGGAGAGCCAGGCATCCTAGCCACCAGACCATGCCGATCTTCGATTAAAGCTCCAAGGTTATCACTACACAAACAGTCTATCTCTTTGACGATTCAGTCAAATAACTTTTCTTAAAAATGCTATATTGCTTGTGGTTTTTTTTTTTTAAATTTTTCCCTTTCTTTTTGTGATCGATGTCTTTTGTTTTATATAAATCTCTTCTTTTTTAAATTACAATCAGAACTAGTTAGAAATAGTTTTGGGGAATTTTATTTTTATATTTACTATTTTGAATATTACAGAAATGCAACACATTATGTATGATAGCAGGAATATCGATAAATTAGCAGAAATAACCCACAACGCTAGGCTACAGAGTATTAATCTTATTAACTCTTTTTATATCAAACACATAATTTTCTTTTTCCATTGATAGCATAAATGTCTGTAAAAGATATTTTTAATATGAATAACGAATCAATAGGTGGTTTTTTACTATTGCAAAAATATTTAGACGTTCAACAGAAATGTGCCCTTAACATAAACAACAGTTACGAACGTTCCTTTGTAACAATATCTTGTATATAAATAACTTATTATATATGATATGTTGGAGTAATTTCAAGTAATTTACTCAAACGGCTTTTAGCTAGACAAAGGACTGGCCACACTAAGAGTTTGACCTTCAATGGAGACGAGAACACATATACCCTTTGTCATTGTTCGCCATCGCCTCCCCTCTCATCTCATCGATTGTATTGGTGCCTCTGTGAGGCAACTGTTGAATGAGGGGAGGACCGTTTACGATCTATTGATGCAGGGGGATCTACTGGACTTGGTTTAGATTCTAAATCAAGTGGATAAGCAACAACAACAGGAGTAATTAATTTTTTAAATTGGGAATTTTTTATTAGTAATATAGTAGTTTCACTAACACTCTGAACTCGTTGCCACAGGTTTCGAGTGCGAGTGCCGGCGGTACCATGGATATTTGCTGTGGTTCGGAATCCACTTTAATCCGTAGGTCTCGGTCTAATCTGACCGTAGAACGTTGGGCGTAAAGGCTGACAACCCTAGTAAGTAATTTTTCAAGAGACTACCCAAAAAAAAAACATCTGCTGTTTAGAAATCTGCCAGCAGGCAGACGGCCTTTGGCCCGCCATGGGGCTGTTGCGCCACTGATGCTGATGATGATGTGAGTAGAGTAGTTGGGCTTGTTGGTCGAGTGACTATCGCTCTGGCGCTCGGTGACACAGGTTTCGGTTTCGAGTCACGGTTGTGCCATGTACGTTTGTAGTGGTTCAGAATCTACTTTAAAAACGTAGGTCTCGGTCTAATCTGACCGTTGGGCGTAAAGGCTGACAATCTTACCCCCTGTATAAGAACAACATCTCCTGTCTCGAAATATGCCCCTAGGCAGACGGATTTCGCACACCATGGGGCTGTTGCGCCACTGATGATAAAGATGATGTACTAAGTATAGTATGTTAATAGTATTTTTGGAGTCGTTCATGTTTATCTGAAAAGTGTTGTATTTAAATTATTGTTCATATTTTATTTGTTTAAGAAGATACAATTTGAATTTTTAAGAAATACTATCGTGCCGCGTGTACTTTATAAAACCACTGAAAATGGGAATTTTTAAATAAAAGGTACAAATCGTTTTAAGATAGAAATGAGAGAAAAATTAAAAATATCTCAGATTTAAAATAGTGATTTAGTAATTTTAAACATGCAACGAATAAAATATCGTATTATTTTATATATATAAACGATTTTAATTAAAAGGACGGAAAAAAAAATAATTTAAAACTGAAGAAAAAATGAAAACACGTATCTACAGGAAGAAGAAAAAGAATTCCGACACCGGGAATTGAACCCGGGCCTCCTGGGTGAGAGCCAGGTATCCTAGCCACTAGACCATGCCGGATTCGTTTAAAAGTTCCGCGTTATTAGTACACAAATGTTTTCTCTTTCATGATTCAATTCAACTACTTTTCAGAAAAGTGCTATATTATTTCCCCGCTATAAAATTTTGATTTTTTTCTATTTTATTATTATTTTTGTTACTGATGAATGTGTTTTATATAAACTTGATGAATGAAGTGGTATATGGGGGATGTGGAAGCAACAAGGACAATAATCCCCTAATCACTATATATATGAACACTTAGATTTTTCCTTATTTTTAATATGTCACTCTCACAACGCTCTACGATCGTGTTAGACCGGGACCTACGGTTTAAAGTGGATTCCGAACCACTACAAACATCCATGGCACGCCGAGACTCGATCCAGAAACCTGTAGGTACCGAGCGCCAGAGCGCTAGCCACTGGCCATTCAGGCCCCATATATAAACTGCTTTTTTATTATAATGTAAACCAGACACAAAATAACTTAAGATTTTCTTTCTGCATATTACAGAAGGATAACCCATTATGTATGATAACAGGAATATTGATAAATTAGCACAAATAATCCAGAGTGCCCGTCTTCAGAATATAAAACTCATTAACTCTTTTTGTATCAAAGATATAAGCTTCTTTTTCCATTGCTAGCATGGACGTCTGTAAAAAAAATATATTAATTTGAATAATGTAGCATTGGGTAGTTTTTACTACTGCAAAAATATTTAGGTGTGCAACAGAAACTTGCCCTACCAAAAACAACAATTATGAACTTTCCTTGTAATAATATCTTGCATAACATCTTGTTAAACAGGATATCTAGGAATAATTTTTTAAAAATTTTTAAATGTAATGTAATTTTTTTTAATTTTTACTGGTAATATAGAAGTCTGACTAGCACTCTGGCTCTTTGTGCAAAAGATTTCGGGTTCGAGCCCTGGCGGCAGCATAGATGTATGTAGCGGTTCGAGTCCACTTCAAAACGTAGGTCCCGGTCTCATATAACTGTAGAGCATTGGGCGTAGAGCTGACAACCCAATACCGTAAAAAGAAAAACATCTACAGTTTAGAAATATGCCAGCCGGCAGACGGCCTTGGCGCACCATGGGGCTGTTACCCCAATGATGATGATGAATATAAAGCAGTTGGGCCTGTTGGCCAGTTGACTAGCACTCTGTCGCTCGGTGCCACAGGTTTCGGGTTCGAGTCCCGGTGGTGGCAAGGATGTATGTAGCGGTTCGGAGTCCACTTCAAAACGTAGGTCCAAGTCTAATCTGACCTTAGAGGGTTGGACGTAGGGCTGACAACCCTACCCTGTATAAAAAAACATTTCCTTTCTCGAAATGTGCTTCTAGGCAGACGCCTTTGGCCCACCATTTGTGCCACTGATAATGGTGATGAATATAGTAGTTAATAGTATTTTTCAAGTCGTGACAATTCAAGTTAGTTGTTTTTCGAAAGTTGTTGTATTTAAATTATTGTTGATATTTTATTTGTTTAAGAAGATGCAATTCGAATTTTTAAAAAATATAATCGTGCCGCCCGTACTTTATAAAACCCCTATAAAATGGAATGTTTTTAGATAAAGGTACAAATCGCTTAAAGATAGAAATGAGAGAGAAAATTTCCATAAACCGTTTTTAAATTATAAGAAATATTTCATCTTTGATTTTTGACGAATTTTATATCATAACTAACGCATTCAAGGAAGTTGGGAGAAATATATCATTTACTTTATTAACATTTTTATAATATAAAAAAATATTTTATAACAATTACTAGTGGATAAAAAAAAAAAATAATAAAGAATCCTTGCCTTTATTTTAGTTTAATTGCTATTTGCAAACTCAACTTCCTTTTTTTTTTAGTAGCTTAAGGAAAAATACTTTGAATGATCTAAAGTAGATTTTAAAATGTTGCACAAAAAAAAAGTATCGCAGATTTAAAATTGTGATTTAGTAATTTTAAACACGAAACATATAACATATCTTATTATTTTACACACTGATTTTACGTAAGGACGGGTAAAAAAGATAATTTAAAACTGAAAAAAAAAAATGAAAACATTAATCTACAGGGGGAAAAAATGCTCTTTCCGACACCGGGAATTGAACCCGGGCCTCCTGGGTGAGAGCCAGGTATCCTAGCCACTAGACCATGCCGGATTCGTTTGAAGCTCCGCGTTATCAGTAAACAAACGGTCTATTTCTTTCACGATTCAATTAAATAATTTGATATAAAACTGTTAAATTATTTTCACTGTTATGTAATTTTCATTTTTTGATTTTATTTAATATTATTATTATTTTTTGTTACCGATAGATGTATTTTACATAAACTTTTTTTTTTTATTATAATCTGAAACAATTACAAATATCTTGATGGATTTAATTTTCATATTTACTTTTTGCATATTACAGAAAGACAACACATTATGTATGCACGATAGCAGGAATATAGCTAAATTAGCAGAAATAACCCACAGTTCTTGGCTTCAGAATATAAAAGTTATTAACTCTTTTGTATCAAAGAGATAAGCTTCTTTTTCATTGCCAGCATGGATGTCTGCAAAAGATGTTTTAATATTAATAATGGAGCAATGGGTGATTGTTTATTATTGTAAAAATATTTAGAGGTGCAACAAAACGTGCCCTAACATAAACATCAATTACGAACGTTTCTTTGTAACAATGTCTTGTATATAAATATCTTGTTATGATACCTACCTTTTTCATTTTTTTTTTTTTTTTAAATTGGGAATTTTTACTAGTAATATAGTGGTCTCACTAGCACTCTGACGCTCGGTGCCCCAGGTTTCGGGTGCGAGTCCAGGCGGTGCCATGGATATTTGTAATGGTTGGGAATCGACTTTAAAACGTAGGTTTCGATCTAATCTGACCATAGAGCGTTGGGCGTAGGGCTGACAATCCTATACCGCGAAGAGAAAACTAAAATCTAATGTTCAGAAATCTGCCAGCAAGCAGACGGTCTTGGCCCACCATTGACTGTTGCGCCACTGATGATAATGATGATGATGATGATGAGTATAGCAGTTGGGCTGTTGGCCGAGTGACTGTCGCTCGGTGCCGCAGGATTCAGGTACGAGTCACGGTGGTGCCATGTATGTTTTGTAGTAGCTCGGAATCCACTGTAAATCGTAGGTCCCGGTCTAATCTGACCGTTGAGCGTAGGGCTGATAATCCTACCCGTAAAGAGAAACCATCTCCCGTCTCGAAATATGCCCTTCGGCAAACAGCTTTGGCCCACCGTGGGGCTGTTGCGCCACTGATGATGATGAATATAGTAGTTAATAATATTTTTGAAGTCGTGATATTCAAATTCATATTTTCCGAAAATTCTTTTACATAGTTATTGTTAACATTTTATTTGTTTAAGATGATATAACGTGCCGCCCATATTTTATAAAAACATTGAAAACGTTATGTTTTTAAATAAAGGTACAAATCGTTTAAAGACAGAAATGAGAGAAAATTTCTCTAAGGAATTTTAAATTAAAAGAAATATTTCATTTTTGATTTATGACGAATTGTATCATAATTAACACATTCAAAGAAGCCGTGAGAAATATATGTTTACTATAAATTTTATGATTAATATTTGTTATACTATAAAAATATTTTATAACAGTTACAAGGGGATAAGAAAAATAATACAGAATCCATGCCTCTATTGTAGTGGAAATGAAATCTGCAAACTCAACTTACTTCTTTTAATAACTTAACGCAACATATTTTGAATAATCTAAAGTAGTTTTTAAAATATTGCACAAAATAAAAATTAATAATAAATTTATTATTATTAAATAAAAATAAAATTATTAATTATTACTAAATATTGCATGTTATTATTAAAATTAATTAGAATTAAAACAATGATTTACTAATTTTAAACACCAACGAATAAAATATCTTATTACTTTATATACAAATGATTTTAATTAAAATTAGAAAAAAAAAATTTAAAACTAAAATGAAAGCAAGTATCTATTAAAAAAAGAAGTGCATTTCCGACACCGGGAATTGAACCCGGGCCTCCTGGGTGAGAGCCAGGTATCCTAGCCACTAGACCATGCCGGATTCGTTTGAAGCTCCGCGTTATCAGTAAACAAACTGTCTATTTCTTTTTCACGATTCAATTAAATAATTTGATATAAAAGTGTTACATTATTTTCACTGTTATGTAATTTTCATTTTTTGATTTTATTTAATATTATTATTATTTCTGTTACCGATAGATGTATTTTACATAAACTTTTTTATTATAATCTGAACAAATTACAAATTTCTTGATGAATTTAATTTTCATATTTACTTTTTGCATATTACAGAAAGACAACACATTATGTACGCATGATAGCAGGAATATAGCTAAATTAGCAGAAATAACCCACAGTTCTAGGCTTCAGAATATAAAAGTTATTAACTCTTTTTGTATCAACGAGATAAGCTTCTTTTTTCATTGCTAGCATGGATGTCCGCAAAAGATGTTTTAATATTA
Organism: Caerostris extrusa; assembly: GCA_021605095.1. Taxonomy (NCBI): domain Eukaryota; kingdom Metazoa; phylum Arthropoda; class Arachnida; order Araneae; family Araneidae; genus Caerostris; species Caerostris extrusa. The sequence goes on from BPLR01005935.1 coordinate 15,617, forward strand.
ATAATGGACCAATGGGTGATTGTTTATTATTGTAAAACTATTTAGAGGTGCAACAAAACGTACCCTAGCATAAACATCAATTACGAACGTTCCTTTGTAACAATGTCTTGTATATAAATATCTTGTTATGATACCTACCTTTTCATTTTTTTTTAAATTGGGAATTTTTACTAGTAATATAGTGGTCTCACTAGCACTCTGACGCTCGGTGCCCCAGGTTTCGGGTTCGAGTCAGGCGGTGCCATGGATATTTGTAATGGTTGGGAATCGACTTTAAAACGTAGGTCCCGATCTAATCTGAACATAGAGCGTTGGGCGTAGGGCTGACAATCCTATACCGCGAAGAGAAAACTAAAATCTAATGTTCAGAAATCTGCCAGCAAGCAGAAGGTCTTGGCCCACCATTGGACTGTTGCGCCACTGATGATAATGATGATGATGATGATGAGTATAGCAGTTGGGCTGTTGGCCGAGTGACTGTCGCTCGGTGCCGCAGGATTCAGGTACGAGTCACGGTGGTGCCATGTATGTTTGTAGTAGCTCGGAATCCACTGTAAATCGTAGGTCCCGGTCTAATCGACCGTTGGGCGTAGGGCTGATAATCCTACCCGTAAAGAGAAACCATCTACTGTCTCGAAATATGCCCCTAGGCAGACAGCTTTTGGCCCACCGTGGGGCTGTTGCGCCACTGATGATGATGAATATAGTAGTTAATAATATTTTTGAAGTCGTGATATTCAAATTCATATTTTCCGACAATTCTTTTTACGTAGTTATTGTTAACATTTTATTTGTTTAAGATGATATAACGTGCCGCCCATATTTTATAAAAGCACCGAAAACGTTATGTTTTTAAATAAAGGTACTACAAATCGTTTAAAAGACAGAAATGAGAGAAAATTTCTCTAAGGAATTTTAAATTAAATGAAATATTTCATTTTTGATTTATGACGGATTGTATCATAATTAACACATTCAAAGAAGCCGTGAAAATATATGATTACTATAAATTTTATTATTAATATTTGTTATCCTTAAAAAATATTTTATAACAGTTACAAGGGGATAAGGAAAAAATAATACAGAATCCATGCCTCTATTGTAGTGGAAATGAAATCTGCAAACTCAACTTCCTTCTTTTAATAACTTAACGCAACATATTTTGAATAATCTAAATTAGTTTTTAAAATATTGCACGAAATAAAAATTAATAATAATAAATTATTATTAAATAAAATAAATTATTAATTATTATTAAATATTGCATGTTATTATTAAAATTAATTAGAAATAAAACAATGATTTAGTAATTTTAAACACGCAACGAATAAAATATCTTATTATTTTATTTACAAATGATTTTTAATTAAAATTAGAAAAAAAAATAATTTAAAACTAAAAGGAAAGCAAGTATCTATCGAAAAAAAGGGCATTTCCGACACCGGGAATTGAACCCGGGCCTCCCTGGGTGAGAGCCAGGTATCCTAGCCACTAGACCATGCCGGATTCGACAGACGTTAAGCATTTTGACAAATTATTCTTTCTTTTTTCATCATAATTTGAAACTACTACACATTTTTTCAATTCCTTCTATTAGCTCACACTCTCTCTATATATATCTTGTTCAAATTTTCAATTGTTAATAAAATACATTTGTTCATCCCCTCAAGTTCAAATACATTTTTTTTTTTTTGAACTTGTAGTGGATGACGCTGGATGTTAATGCAGTTTTTTCAAATATTAATTCAATAATTAAATTTAATTAATTAATTTTATTTTTTTTTTTTTAGATTTAAGTTGCATATATATATACCAACAGATTTTCTGCAATATAGTGAAAAAAAAATTAGAATTGACTTTAAAAAATTTGTTTTATATTACTTGTTTTAAATGAAATATATTGCTACGAGTTTGTCTTTTGCTATTATAATAGCAAAAATTTTATGTGCTATTAACAGCATTGATAAACAAAATACACTAGTACACGACATTATTTTAGAGGAATAAATAATTCTGGCAGTAGATACTTAAATTGTGAAAAACTTAATTTGATGAGGATATAATTAATGTTGAAACTATGATAATTTAAGTTGTTAAACTTGGCTGATTTTGGATCATTTTTTTTAATACTCTTGATTTCAAATTAGCAAATTAAATTACTATTTTCAGAAGCAGAAACATTCACACACACAAAAAAATAATAATGAAATAAATTTTTAATCTATTTAAATATCGTTGTAGAAATGTTTGATATTTAAAGAAAAATATGTGCTAGTAAGATAGATATGAATAACAACTTTAGTATGGTTTACTGAGAATTATTGCCTATACCCTTAATATTTTACTTAATTATACAATTAAACATTATTTATTTATTTATTATTATTATTTTTTTTTTTTTTTGCCTGGCTCGTGGCTCAGTGATAGTATGCGCCGTTGACAGCATTGTTGTAGACACTGTTTCACAGACGAGAAGACTCGATGGCGTTTGTGATGTTCAGCATCTTGCCTCATTAGTTAGATTGCCTGGTGGGAGTTTTCCGGGTTTTCTCCCATACAATACGCAGACTACCGAGGTGAAGATGAGGATGGATGCAAATTCTTTGAAGACGTCGTTCTTTTTTTTTGGTGGAGGAGGGGGATTATAATCATTGCTTTTCCGATTCTTCACCATGGCTCCCACCGTTCAGCATAACCCTTTCACTGCATTGTTTACATTTTTCAATAGTCTTGTGGCATGGTCCCTAATTGTACCGAATTTAAACTTAACTTAAATTCCTTTATTTTTTAATTTTTTAATTTTATTATTTTGTATTTTACTTTTATCTATTTTTAGTATTTTTAACTTTTGTGAGTACCATTTATTTAATTTAGAAATTTTATCTTGTAATTTTTTATTTACTAACAATTAAGCAGCCAATTAAAATTGTAATCATATCTATGAACAAGTATGATATAAAAAAAACTTTTTTTTAAGTCAATTCTACTTTTTTTCACTCTATTGAAGAAAGTTTTTTATAAATAATTTTCATTCATTTTTTAAGTTTATCTGGCGCCATCTATTAGTAGATGCATGCAACGTAAATCTAAAAAAACTAAAAAATTCATTAATTAAATTTAATTACTGAATTAATATTCGAAAAAAACTGTATTAACATCCAGTATCATCCACTACAAGTTCAAAAAATGTATTTGAACTTGGTGGATGAAATAAAAATATTTATGAACGATTTGAAAATTTGAAGAAGATATATATAGGAGAGTGTAAGCTAATAGAAGGAATTGAATTAAGATGAGGAGGTTAAGGATCTATCCCCATTGGTACTATGTAATCGGTACGCCAGTTGTCAGTTGCCACGTCGTTGTAGGAGGAGCTAGAGAGACATTGTTGTTCGTAAGGTGATGGGTAAAGAGGATATCAACTAGTTAATGTTGTTGTTGAAGTCGGTGAAGTCCGGCAGGTGTAATTAATAAAAAATTATAATAAACTTGTAGATGAAGTTAGTTTGGTGACAGAAAATGTTGCAGAGTTGATGCACAGCACAAGTGATGTTGTTGAGATAATCTGTCGTGTTATATCTAGTAATTTAACTATTTATACTATTACCTATAATTTCGAATCTAAAGCAAAACAAATCAGATACTATTAGGGAATTAATTGCGTTGTGTTCTTTGATATTTAACCCAGGAAGTTAAAATTATACCTAAACGACAATCAGCGCAGTGTGTGTAATGTCTGCAGGAATTAATAAACAGGAAAATTACAATCATAAACATTAGATTTATTATAATAAAATTAGATATAAGCAAATGAACATCGAAAGTCGTAATAATAAATTATCACACGAAAATGTCTACAAGAACTCCATTTTTTGATCAGCACAAAAATTTCAAGTTTCTGTAAGTATCAAAAATGTCGTCCGCATGGCAAAAACGCTCTGTATCAGTTTAATTAAAAAATGCCATACTCTACAACAGTTGTGTCATATGTTACTAGTTCGGGATATATTATCTGATAGACCAGATTCGACGTTCTTAAAAATAGTTGATTGCATAAAGCAGACAAAATAAATTTTCAACTTTGAATAAATAATTACTGCAAATAAATAATTTGAAATAAGACAAATAGTTTTTAAAAATACTACAACTTTGTTTTAAAACCGTTCAGCAAAATAATAGGTTTTTTTTTTTTTTTTTTTTTTTTTTCTCTCTTTCCAAACCTTTTTTTTTTTTTTTTTTTTTACCTGTCTAAAAGTAAGCGCATTGAGTAATATGTAATAACTTTCCCTCATTAGTCAATTTAATACCTTTAAAAGGAAATTCTTAAACTCAGACAGCTCTACAAAATTTTCTTGAATTATGATTTAAAAAATTTTTGAGTAATTGGGGAAAATGAAACGAAATGCTTGAATTTTAGTAAAAGAAAATCACATAAAAGTTTTAGGTGCACAAAAAAGAATACAAATATATTTTATGTAAAAGGTAAAAAAAAATAATAAATAACCCCAAAATGAAATCAAATAGTACATGAAAGTTACTACTGCAAAAACATTATTCCGACACCGGGAATTGAACCCGGGCCTCCTGGGTGAGAGCCAGGTATCCCCAGCCACTAGACCATGCCGGATTCGTTTGAAACTCCGCGTTATCAGTACACAAACAGTATATCGCTTTGACGATTCAATTACATAATACATTTGATTCAATCATACATAAACGGTTCAATTAATCATATAAAAGTGATATATTTATTTTATTTTATTTTATTTACTTTTTTTTTGAGTTATCCATGAATGTGTTCTATATAAACTTTTTTTTTTTTTTTATTATAATTTGAACCAGTTACAAATAGCTTTGATGAATTTTATTTTTATATTTATTTTTGCATATTACAAAAAGACAACACTTTATGTATCATAGCAGGAATATCGATAAATTAGTAAAAATGACTCAGAGTTCCGGCTTCAGAATATAAAAGCTTATTAACTCTTTTATATCAAAGAGATAAGCTTTTTTTTTCCATTGTTAGTATAGAGGTTTGCAAAAATATTTTTGTTATAAATAATGAATCAATAGGTTGTTTTTACTATTGCAAAAATATTAGAGGTACAATAGAAACCAGCCATATCAGAAACAAAAATTATGAATGGCGTTTGAGGTTTAGCATCTTGCCTCATTAGTAAGATTGCCTGGTGGGAGTTTTCCGGGTTTTCTCCCATACGATAAGCAGAGTACCGAGAGTTGAAGATGAGCGTGGATGCAAATTCTTGAAAGACGTCTTTCTGAGGAGCTGGAGACATTGTTGTTGTAAGGCGATGGGTAAAGTAATAAACTTATAGATGAAGTTAGGTTGGAGACAGTATGGACGATGCAGAGTACAGTTGATGCTGTTGAAATAATAATGTCGTAATAAATAATCACACGAAAATGTCCACAAGTTAGTTTGTTTGTTGTAAACGACAAAAAATGGCGTCCGCATGACAAAAACGTTCTGGATTAGTTTAAGTAAAAAATGTCATACTTTACGACGGTTGTGTCGCATGTTACCAGTTCGGGATACATAAATGGCAATCTTCGTATCAGTAGAAAATGATCTGATAGGCCAAATCGAAGTTGTTAAAAATAGTTGATAGCATGGGTAGACAAAATAAATCTAATCTATTTTCAACTTTCAATAAGCTGAGCAAAATATTTTTGTAAAAATTACTACAGGATTATAAATTATCCATATTTTTTATAAACCTATCTTATTTTTTACATGTAAGTGTAAATAAATAATTTGAAATAAGAGAAACAGTATTTCAAATACTACAACTTTTAAAATCGTTTAGCAAAAATGGTGAAATTTTAAATATTGAACATTTAGAAAAAAATATTTATGCATCTAAACCGTTTTTTTCTCTCTCTCTTTTACCTATTTAAAAGTAAGTGTTTTAAGTAGTCTGTAATTCTACAAAATTACTTTGAATTACTTTTTTTTTCCTTACATTGTGGTGGTTCAGTATATAATAATAATAATAATAGTAATAAAATATAAGTTTAAATTTTAGGTGTATAGAAAAGGCTGTTACATTTAATAAAAGGTAAAAAAAATAATAATAATAATGAGCCCAAATTAAATTGAAAAAAAGTACATTCAAAGTTTTAAAAAAAAACTGATTCCGACACCGGGAATTGAACCCGGGCCTCCTGGGTGAGAGCCAGGGTATCCTAGCCACTAGACCATGCCGGATTCGGTTGTTTGTTGTCATTATCTGTAAATGAAAAGAATATTTACAGATAATAATTATCAATTTGATAAGGAAAGTTTGTGGAATAATTTTATTATTGTGAATGAATTAAAAGACTAATTTCTAAAATTTATTCCGTTTCTTTCAGAATAATTTTTTTTTTTTAGAATAAAAGATGATTTTCATTTTTTAAAAAATTCCTTTTTTTCAACATTTGAACTACAGATAGCAGAAGTTTAAATTTCGAAATGGCGGGACAAAAAGCGAAGTTTTTAACTATCAATCAATAAATCACAAAACCGAGCAAAACTTTTATTTTTTCTAAAAGATAATCAATAAAATAAACTTTCAAGATTGAAAAACAAATTCGAAATAATAATAATAATAATATTCAGAGGAAAAGCGAAATGCCTTATATAAATTCATCCTCCCCCCACAAATTAGTTAAGAACTGAAAATGATTAAAATTTTCTTTATTGCATACACATATTTGATATACTAAATAGTTTGAATAATTCGAATTTTTATGAATTCCGCTTGAATTTTTTGTTTCATCTTTTTTGGTAAAAAATTCTTCTTTAATTAATTTTCTCGTGCATGTTATTTTTAATGGTTTTGAAATTTCACAAATTAAAAAAATATTTGTGTTTTGCCTTTTGATCTCAATATACAATTCCGTAATCTGTATATCAGATACCAAACAGTATACAAAAAAATTGACCACAAATTGTAATGACATTAGTATGATTTATTTTACAGAAAATCTTTCATTATATACCAATTTAGAGTATGCTTATTTGATATATACGAATAATTCAAATTATTATTATTATTATTTATTTCATTTATTTACTTTTGAATTCTTGACCTTCAAATTACCTAATTTGACTATTTTTCAGAGTAAGAACATAAACACAATATTTATAATTATTTAAAAGATTTGATAGTTTTCGAAAAGTTTGTTCAAATAGTACATAAACAAAATAAAAAAATTATGTTTAAAAGTTATTTCCTTATTAAGAATTTTAAATTTTGAAAAATACTTATAAAAAAAAATAAATGCTTCCGACACCGGGAATCGAACCCGGGCCTCCTGGGTGAGAGCCAGGTATCCTAGCCACTAGACCATGCCGGATACAACAACTCACGCGATGCAACAAATCTTGTGCAATTTATTTTAATCTCTCCTCTTGCGAAGCTATTTTTGGTTTACGACACAGAGTTCAATACGAAGATGTCTAAAATTAGCTCTGCTAACTTCCTATTTCTGTCGCCTTTCGGTTCTGTGTGATTCCGGTTATATATGTGTGTCTGTATACAGTTAATGCATATCTAAAACCTACTGTGAATGGTGAAATATTTATATTTGTAAATTGCACACAAAATTGGGGTAAAGTTTCAAATAAAGAGTTTTTGCTAATATATGAAAAGATACTTTTAATTAATCTCTGTAAATAACTTTAAAATGATAAATTTTAAATGATATATAATTTTTATCCATAAAATTAAGGATATTGTTTATGGAGATCACTTTCAATTTTGATATTCTAATTTTTCTGAAATCTGTATTTTTTTTTTTTTTCTTTCAGCTTTTTTTCGTTTATAGCTTTTTATAAATAATATTTGTTTAAATTTCATTCATAAGCCAATAATTATATAATTAAATGATGTAAAAAATTGTTCTAAAAGAATCGTTATGCGTTGAAGATTGCTGTTATGCGTTTTGTTCTTACATTAAATACTAAATTTTATTTGCAACTTGCATATCAGCCCAACAGAATACAATTTTTAGAACCCTGATAAAATTGACACATTAAGAAAAATTACACAATTCAGACACTATCATAGTTTTTAAAATATTTTTTTCATTAATTATGCTGCTTTTTCGAATGTCTATTGCAAATGTTACGTGAAGGTATTCTCTTCTAGAATGGTAAACAGTATGTAGCAAATTCAATGTTATCCAGAGGCGTCCTTTAACTGCATCCACATTTTGCTATCACAATTTTGCAATCAAAAGCCGCAAGGATGACGCCCTCAGTTTTATAACCAATGGAATGGACTTTCCGGCCGACAGATTTACCGTATTTTTTTCTGGTCTAGACATGGGATTTTTCGTTTTAGGTTTGGCAGGTTTTAATCAGAGCTTCCTAGTTCCAAAATCCTCTCCGCTATGATCAAAGCATTTCAGACTTATAGTACATTCAACATATATTATATAATACGCTTAAATTTTTATACTGTAAGTGATTTTTATATAAAAAGGGACTTAGTAACTATGCCTTTCCTCCTACACACTGACAAGAGCGCCCCCTGTGACGTGCAGAAGGAATTATTTCGAGACTGTCACCCACAGAGGAAGTACAGCACAATCTGATCTCCAGCTGAGAAACGTTTGACTTATAGTCTCTCATCCCGAGAGCAAATATATTTAGCGTCCCCTGCGCGTAGCCGAGTTTCGGGTATTCGGCTTAAAAGTGGATACTTTTTCCACAAATCCATAATTATCTGTCTTTAAATGTGGTAAATATTGTATTCTCTAATTATATAAGTGTAAATAAAGTTGCGAGTTCTCTACTCTGTGCCTTATGTATTTCAACCCAACCCCAGTTTCCAGTTACAGGTTGCCCAACCTGCACACTCACAACTTTCAATTAACCATGATATACATATATTAATACTTATACAAGAGAAAAGTGAAACGTTTTTTCGAAATCTCTTTTTGGAAATATATATTGTTATATGTGACTTCGTGTATTATATATGTTTGTATTTTCTCTATTTAACCTTATACTAGTGAAGTTATCTTTGCAATCTTTATCATTAGAAATAAAAAAAATTAAAATTTTTTTTTAAATATTTTGGTTCTAGACAAATATTTACAGAACATTATTTTGCCACATACAGCACACACACACTGCACATACAAAAAAAAAAAAAAAAAAATTTTATCATTACTATAATGTACTTTAAAAAGTGTTAAATAAAAACTAACACTTATGGCATTATTTATAACATGAAACTCCTACCATATTAGCAATTTAAAAATCTTTTATTTTAATTGATAATATTATTAAGATTCCTCAATTCACTTTTTTTAAAGGAAATATAAACACACATTTAAAATCTTATTATCAGTAAACAGCAAAAAATTTGTTTATGTTATCTAAAAAGGATGAGAACGGAACAGCTGAGCAATGCTCAGATAACGCCGTCCGAGGACACGCAAAAGTGATGTTATTCGAAACCATGAATGCCTGTCTGAAATGAAATTTCAGTGTTTCAGATATTTTCATTACTTTTTTTTTGTGTGTGTGTGTGTGTGTGTGCTTCTAAGCAGCAGACGGGCAGCTAAGTGTTGGTAAATATGCAACATTACTGACTTAAATAACCACTGTAACGTCTCGACCTATATTAGACCTATAACAGCTTCAAGAAGAGTCCATTTTCAGGTTCAGGGGAACACTTTAATTTAGATTTACAAGAACTATATATATATATACAAATAATAAACTATGGATTAAACACAGAAATGGGAAATTAAAAATAAAATTTGATCACAAGTGCACGATTAAATCATAAGTACAATTCACTCCAAGATCGGAGATTTTTCTTGTGAGTTTTCGAATCTACATCGAATTTAATTGCCTGATCTGCGGCAGACCTTAATTATCGCACGGCATAATACATGAAACCAGATGGGGTTCATTTTTGAAAAATAAGCGGAAAACTCCGGCCCTTCAGAGAAAAAAAGATAAACAACACTTCTGGTTGACTCGTCGCAGAACTCTCTCCTTTCTTCTCCCAAATCCTCCTTTAAAATCTGTAATTAATAAATTAATTTTTCCATCAAGACGGGGGAGGGAGATCAACTGCCTTCATTTTCACATTGGAGTAGACACTTCCTCAACCCATGGTCGATCACTCTTCACGATGGAACAACTCATGGGTATAGTTTATATTCAATCTGCAGTCGTTTCGACATTCGCTAATTTTATGAGTCTCATTATACATGCCACCGAATATCTGTGCTTTACAGATTTGAGTGACAGTTCTCATTAGTACAAAAAACCAATTGCATGTAATATAACTACCCACAACACTACTTTTGTCTGCTGTGAGGAAATTTGAATGATTGGTTGTTATTATGTACTTTTCAAAGAATATAAATTCTTTTTTTTCTGGGAATGAAATGCCAAAAATCTTCACTTAAGCAGAGATTCACATTCGCAACTGTAGCAATTTATGACATTAAGCAATTTTTACAAAAAATAAATTCAGCAGGCTTTCATTAAAATACAATTAGTTTACAAATTATTTTAAACACCAAGGCGTGTTTTAAGTCATTTATTATAAATTCGATTTAATCTAGCAAACAATATAAAATTTTCTTTGAAAAAAATATGTAAACATTGTAAATGCAAAATATTTTGAAAACTTGTTGTATAAGTTAAGTTTGTGTGGAAAAATTGGCAAGCGTCCAAGTAGAACGGTTTCAAACATAGTAGATAGGCGTTTTTTGGTGGGATTTTATTTCCAATAAAAATAATTTTAATTTTTAATAATTAAAATTTTAAAGTGCATGATATTAAAAGAAAAATTAGTGGTAAAACTGCCGCAATAATTATTAATTTTTTTCCTTCAAACTGATTTTGGGTCAAGTCTGACTAGCACCCTTCACAAATAATCGATTTATACATTTCCGCATTTAAACCAGATATTTATTTTTCCATGCAATTGGGGATCAAACTGTACTTAACTTTTCCATGAATTGAGTAAAATCCTAGAGACTAACAATTCTTTGTGATGTCTTTGTAACTGATGAAAAATGTAATAGAGTAACTTTATTTAATTGCGAACATTTTTTGAATAAAATCGATTACATCGATTTAATTATTGATCGATTTAATTATTATTGAATCGATCGATTTAATTATTGAACAAAAATTTAAAAAAGTGCTCTATGGGATGACCCCCCTATGCCCCCCCCTCACCGAGGTATATTTATTTATTTATTTTTGCAAAATCAAAATAGCCTTGCAGTCACAAGACAAGACAAAAGTAGTTTTGTAGTGTTGTGGGTTGGAGCAACTCTGGAATGTAGGACTGTAATTGGGTATGGTTGGGTTGAGACTTGAGACACAGGTTTTGAGAACACACAGCTTTATTTACAAACACACAAACACCACACATACAATACACATTTAAAGACATATAAATATAGATTCGGGGAAGATTCCACTTCTAATCGAAAATAAAGATACTCAGAACGCCCTGGGAACATTCTTCATCTTCGGGGAAGAGTCTGTAGGCTAACTTATATGCAGGGTTGCGTTAAATATATTTCCTCGGGATGAGAGTCTGTAGATAAATTAAACGTTTCTCAGCGGCAGTGCTATATCACTTAGATCAACTAAACGCTGTACTTCCACCCGGGCGAGAGTCTCAAGGACTATTGGCCATTTCTCCTGAACGCCACAGGGTGCGCTCTTGCGTAGGAGGAAGCACGGTTACAACTTTAATAAAAACTTCCATAGCAGTATTATTTTTTTGCCGTAGTACGTAGATAATCTAAAATTTATGTTATTTTCCATAGCAATTATGGAGAATCCAAAATAATTTACATATAACCGTTGTAATTAATGTATATAAAACTGATATTTCGATATATTTTTATATCCAAACCAGCAATGGTGATTAAAAAAGGGTACGCCACACAATGCGGCAGCGCATGCGTATATGAAAAAAGGTGACAACACATGCGCATGCGCTATTTTGTGTCCTGCAAAAATTTTCAGTTGTTGTTTCTGGCACGTAAAAGTTTTCATTGTCGTTTCTCGAATGCGAAAATTTTTAACTAACTAATTTTTAATTTTTTTAAAAATTTTTAACTACATTTTTAATTTTTAATTTTAACTTAATTCAAAATGCTCCATAGAAATTTCTTATTTTTTATCTTCTACTTTTCGGGGCCTGAATGGCCGAGTGGTTAGCGCTCTGGTGCTCGGTTCCACAGGTTTCGGGATCGAGTCCCGGCGGTGCCATGGTTGTTTGTAATGGTTCGGAATCCACTTTAAGTAGGCCCCGGTCTAATATGACCGTAGAGCGTTGCGGGGGCATTGTTACTCTGCGTCTGTGGCTCATCTTCAAGTTACATGCGCCCCCTGGGTAATGCAAAGTGAGTACGTCCGTGCAGCACTTGCCTTAAGGCATCCAAGACCAAGCTGTCTGTGTTTGCCAGCTGCATTAGAAAGAAAAAAAAAATCTTCTACTTTTCTAACGCCTTTAGTATACTATTAAAATAACTCCAGCAGCTTGTGTTTAATTTGGTAGTTTGTTAAATGAACACATAACTGAAGCATGAAATTTAGTCAAATTGTAAAAGTTTACAAAACCTCTCTTATTATATAATTAATTATTTTTTTCATATCTATTAAGTAAAACACGTATCGTGTAGTTTTTGCACAACGAAAATAGTTAGTTGCGATATATTAAACGAAAACATTTTTAACTAGTGTATATAAAAATAAATACAAAATTATTTTCTCTCATAAATTGGTGAGTGGTTGAATATGTAAGAATTTGCTGTGAAGTGGTTGGATATGTAAGAATTTGCTGTGAAGTGGTTGGATATGTATGAATTTTATTGTAAAAAAGTAATTCCCTCTATTGTTTAAAACCATAACGAAATCTCACCACAATTCATTTGCATTTTCTAATGTCTTAAATATTAATACTGCCGTAGGTAAGTTTTAAAAAATTATAGCTTTTATTTATTACAGAACTATTATTATTGTATCGTTTAGCAGCACCACTCTACAGAAGTATTATTATTGTGCAATAGTATTATTATTGTACAGAAGTATTATTATTGTACGCCACTCTTTGCATTATGCACTCAATTACGAAAGCAATCTCTAATTCTGTTTTAACATACACTCAAGAGCCAAAACATTATGACACCTGTCAATAACGAGTTAGCCCACCTTTGGCGCGCAACACAGCTTCAACCCGCCTTGGCACGGATTAATACCACCACTTAATACCAGTTGAATACCACTTCCACCTGATCACGTGCTTTCCACGTCCTTACAGGCGAGTTCATTGCAAAATGTAGGGGTGGTCATAATGTTTTGGCTATTGAGTGTATGTAATTTTAAAAAAAAAAAAAGTTTTTTTTTAAATATGATATATGATTTGTCTTTCTTAAGATAAAAAGATAAATACGTAGTTTTATATTAAACATTTAAAAATTAAAGAATTATAACCGCAATGCAAAATTTTAGAATAGCGACATTTTACGGATATAAATGGGTAAGTATTATATAATATTTACTCATAGCAGCTCAGAAAATTAAATTTGTTAACTATTTTATATTAAAAAGATAATTTGGTTAAGTTTTTATATAAACGAGAAAAGCTCCCTTTTCATCGTTAGCATGGATTACCAAACATCAGTAAAACATATTTTAATGTGAATAATGAATCAACTGGTTGTTTATTATTAAATTCCTTCTATTAGCTCCCTATATATATCTTGTTCAAATTTTCAATCGTTAATAAAATACATTTTGTTCATTCATTCAAGTTCAAATACATTTTTTTGAACTTGTAGTGGATGACACTGGATGTTAATACAGTTTTTTCAAACATTAATTCAGTAATTTAATTTAATTCATTAATTTTAGTTTTTTTAGATTTAAGTAGCATATATCTACGAATAGATGGTGCCAGATAAACTTAAAAAATAAATGAAAATTATTTATAAAGAACTTTTCTGCAATAGAGTGAAAAAAAAAAAAGAAGAAATTGACTTTACAAATTTTTTTTTTTAATATTATTTGTTTAGGTATTGAAAAAATTTTAAGCGATGCAATATACATATATTGAATTCACTTTAAACTTTAGGACCCAGTTTAATATGACTGTAGAGCTTGTTATTATCTTATTCACTAAATTTTTTTAGGGAGTGAATAACACGAAGTATTACGAAAACGCTTTTGTTTTTTTGTAATTTTTTAATTAAATTAAAAACCCATTTCTTACTATAACGTTCTTTCTTTTTATTCTTCAATAATTCTAATTATTTCATTTTCAATTATTTATTATTATTTTTTATTATTAAAAAAGATTTACGAATAAATGATTTCTCAGTTCTTTTTTTTTTTATTGCTCAGGCCACCAGATGGCGCCAGGCGTTTTTAACTTATATATATTTTTTTGTAACTTTAAATGCTCTATTGACTTGTTGGTCATAGATCTTTATGATATTTTTATTGTATATGAAGAAATATTACAATAATTAATATATTTATATATTGAAGTGTCAAAAATTTGTATTTTAAAAATTTTAAGATATTTATTTTATGAACTTATATATTATACATGATTAAATCATAATAATAATAATAATAGTAATAAAGCATGTAAATTTTTTTTTTTTTTTTTTTTTCATATTTCTTTAGTTCAAATGCTATGAAAAATGCAAATTGATTATGGAAAACACATGAAAAACTAAATAAGCAATAAAGTGATTAAGGAAATTTTTATATAAATACTTCACTGCTATAAATGAAAATTATTATTATTATTTTTATAAACTGTTTGTAGCTGGACAATAGCAGGTGATATCTACTGAAATATAAATAACTATAGACCCGAAATGAAAATTAAAATAATAAGAACGAGAAAAAAATGTTTGTAAATTATTATAAAAAAAAATGTGTTGCCATTTTGAAAAATATTTCTTGATAATTTAAAGCAGAATGATGGATTTATAGATAACAGCAAGTTTCTCATAAATAAATCTTTATGAGAATCATGTTTATTCTAATGAGAATTATAATTTTTTTTTCAAATACTGTGAGAAGTATTCTTAAAAAAAAATTCGTAAATATTTCATAAAATGAAATATATTATTTAAAAAATAATAACTGGATAATAGATACACAGAAAAAAAAAAATGAACTTTTCTTTTCTCTATGACGGTAGGGTTCGACGCCATATCGACTATGAGCCCTCTGGCAGCGCAATAAAAACCAGTCTTATAAAAAGTTGTCTGGAAAATAAAGAGAGCGCAGGGCAGCTTGTTACTACACTACACCACACCACATCACTGTGTCTTGAGCTAAGTTGCCCCTTTACAGTTCTGGAATGATGTGGTAGAGAAGTCTGATTGGGCTCTGGGACGTTCTACAGTCATATGAGACCGATACCTACGGCTTAAAGTAGATTCAGAACCACTACAAACATCCACGGCACCTCTGGGACTCGAACCCGAAATCTGTGGCACCGAGCGCCGCAACGTTAGACACTCTGCCAATCAGGTCCCAGTCAAATCTGTAAAATCCATAAAGTGCCTGAAGAACACTGAAATATTGGGCAAGCCAATACTGCAAAGGTGTCCTTGTAAAAAGTCATGGCGATCAAAAGTCTAAATGTTGCAGTAAAAGCAAAGTGAGGAAGAAACGTGGGGAGGGCAGTGTGCAGTAATGAATTCTATGCCTTACCGTCACAACTTCTATACGGTCATTTCGGTGGGACATTTGCAATCTTTTTTTTTTATCACACCGCAGATTTGCTGGTAGGACAGAGTAAAATACGGCTGTTGCAAATTACATCCATTTTTTTTGCAAGGATGTCAGTTTTTTCATTTCCTGGAATGTTGCAATGGTAAGGAATCCACTGAATCCAATTTTCCAGCCAGTAGAAATTGCTTGATTAAAAGGCATCTTAACTTCCTCCACTTAGTAGGAATCATTTATTGTATGTGAAGCAACAGCCAAAATAGCAGACAGGAAATCTTTAAAAAAAAAAATACAAAAATTATTAAACTTTCTTAAGTGACGCAGACAAATTTAAAAGATTTTGAACGGTTTGTTTTTATGGAATCGATCTCAGCATCGAAATTTGTGGCATTTAAGCCCACAAAAAACTATATATAAGGTGACAAATAAGATGAAAACAGGTGATAAAAGGTGACAAAAATATATATAAGATGACAAAAAAGGTGATAAAAACTATATATAAGGTGAATATCGTTTACCTTCTGCATGGAAAACAGCAACTTTCTTTCCTATTTTGAAACCTGGTATAAACCCATCCAACGCTGGAAAACTATCACCGTATTTTTTCCTAGTAAAATTGCAGATTCTACTAATTACAATAAATTAAATTCTTTAGTCTCGACAAAATAATATTCTAATCTAATAAAATAATTGCGAATCTGTATCAAAAGTTCCTTGTCTATGCAGAGGATGGACACAAAAAGTCCATAAGCTGGAGAGTCTTTGAGCACTTGGATGAATCTCTCAGATACCCTAGCGGCCGGATGAACCATTGGCTAGCGCTCTGGCCTTTGGTACCATAGGCTTTTCAGATTCGAATCCTGGCGATGGCATGGATGTTTGTTAGGATTCGGAATCCACGATAAACTGTAGGTCCCGGTCTAATTAGTCTAAAGCGTGCAAAAGATGACAGTAGAGTGGCAAACCAAATCAATCTTCATCGGCGCAATAGTCCCATGGTGGCCAAAGCCGTCTGCCTACTGCCAGATTTCGAAACAGGAGATGTTTCCCTTTTATGGGGAAGGGGTATCAGTCCTACACCCAACGTTCTACAGTAATATTAGACCAAGTCCTGCTATTTAAAGTGGATTCCGAACCCCTACAAACATCCATGTCAACCAAACTCACATACCCTTTGAGGTGATGACGCCAAATTACCTAGCGACTGCAGTGCGACAGGTATTCCATTGAACACACTGGATGACGCTGTAAGCGTTGCATATCTGCCATTCCAGTGGTGAATGAACTCGAGTTATTTGTAACAACAACACGTTGTGAATATAATAACAAATTTAAATTTTTAAAAAGCCATTATTTTTGCTAACCGATTATAAGTTGTGTATTAAATAAGATTAATCTAACGCGGTTTCACGACAAACGATATTATGAACATCCGGTTCAAAACCCTTCTTCGAACAATACCTAAAAAGAATGCACCCTCACCCGAACGGTATCCATTTGATCCCGCAAAATACCTCCACACCTGTAAAACGATCAAACCTTCAAATGTCCTGATATGCCTCCCCTATCAAAAAAATAATAATAAATAAAAAAAAAAAACCTCTCTACAAATGTAATAAATAATCTCCCTAAGAATCGTTTGATTCCAAAAGACGAAATTAGAGGAGGGAGGTGCAGAACCAGTAATTAGAAGCTGACCTCGATTCCTCTTTGTTACGATCATTCCGGTTCACGCCCCCTTTTTTCTATAATCGTCTGCAAACGCGTCGATTTCCTTAATTGCCGGTTTCGAGTCACGCGCTTTTCACTTCTTGCTCCACCCTTGTGGATACCCCGGTTAAAGTTAATAATCAAAAATATATATCTTCCTTCCCCCCTCCCCATTCTTTAGTTACAGTGCAGACACGTTTACCATTGCCAATCCAGACAAAGAAAAGATGGAGTCGCAGAAACAAATGAATAAAAAAAAAAAAAAACATTTCTAGAGGTGGGGGGAGTAAAAAATGGCGAAATTAAAATAAATGTGTGTGAGTTAGAGGGAAGGGGGGGACGGTTGCAAATGGTAAGTAGCCCACCATACCGACTGATTATTACTCATCTTTTTTGTGTTCGACTTTAATTACACGTTCTGATGGCTACAAGACTGCGTTAAGTTTTCATGAGAGGTTCTTTCTAATTGGGGTTATGCCAATACTTTCATCTGAAGCAAAACGTCCAAATGCTGCAATGCCATGCTGTATGTTTTTAATTGCTGCATTAATTTAGTTTTTGATGTATAGCAGCATCATTACCATTATTCATCGCGGTAAAAATTATATTTTTCGATCGTTGAATACTAAAATATCATTAAAAACTCATCTTGTTGCATGTAACTATTTACGTCCATTAGATATCAATCTGGCACTGATATCTAATGGACCCGAATAGTTCTCGAAATATTTGTAAATCGTGGTAATTCTTGTGCTCTGATGACAACAAAAACTAACCTAATTTTGATCCTATCATGTTAAATGGAAAGAAATTAGATTTATAGAAAAATCAAATCGCTGTTCATGACGCATGTCAAAACTTTACCATGAATAAGTGTTATTTTAGCACATCAAGAGAGAACAAAATGTGCGAATTTACCATGAAATTTACCATAAATAAGTATTATTTTAGCACATCAAGAGAGAACAAAATGTGGGAATTTACATGAAATTTACCATAAATAAGACACATCAAGAGAGAACAAAATGTGCTGAATTTTACCATGAAATTTACCATAAATAAGTATTATTTTTAGCACATCAAGAGAGAACAAAATGTGCGAATTTACCATGAAATTTACCATAAATAAGTATTATTTTAGCACATCAAGAGAGAACAAATGTGAATTTACCATGAAATTTACCATAAATAAGTATTATTTTAGCACAACAAGAGAGAACAAATGTGCGAATTTACCATGAAATTTACCATAAATAAGTATTATTTTAGCACAGGGGTGGGCAACCCGCAGTCTGTCTTGAATATTTTTCCGGCCTGTGAGATTTATCACAGTTTTTACAAAATGTATTTATTTTATAATGACCAAAGTAGTGAAAACCAATGTATTAAAAAAATGCATTAAGTGTGCATCCCTATATTCAAAAAATTCCTGTTTTATTTATGAGTTTGTAGAATAATTAAATTATATTCTGCGAACTCATGATGCGCGTGCATCTTGGAACGTCTAATATAACACGTTGTAATATGAATATAAAAATGTCTATAGTGGGTCTAAATTTAATATGGGGATATATAATTTTATATGCGTCCGCGGAGTTAGAATGCATTTCCAAAGTGGCCCGCAAGATCATTTGGGTTGGCCACCCCTGTTCTAGCATATCAAGAGAAAAACAAAATGTACGAATTTACCATGAATAAGTATGATTCTAGCCCATTAAGAGATAACAAAATGTGTGACTTTTGAATTTTAAAAATAAATTACAATTATTTATTTATTTATTTGCTTCAATCTCCAGATTTGGTTTGGTTTGGTTTGTCGCACTATATTCATTTTTTTTTTGCACACTTTGGCCTAGTTTGATTGGAACATACAGTTTAAAATACATTCCAAAACCACTAACAAACATCCAAACTCCCTGATTCGAACCTGATGCCTGTAATACTTCAATCTTTAGAAGAACACAGTGAAATTTTTATTAAAAGATTAAAATTCTAAAAATTGACTTTCTTTAAGCAGGTAAAATCTGGCTTAGAACTGCATTCATGAATTTAGCTTTGATGTATGGCATCATTACCATTATTCATCGCGGTAAAAATATATTCCTTCGATCGGTGAATACTAAAATATCATTAAAAACTCATCTTTTTGCATGTAACTAGTTTACTACATCCATTAGATATCAATCTGGATCTGATATCTAATGGATTCGAACAGTTCTCGAAATATTTGTAAATCGTGGTAATTCTTGTGTTCAGATGACACAAGGCTGATTCTTACTGAGGAACTTAATTTTGATTCTGTCATGTTAAATGGTTTATATAAAAAAATTAAATCACAGTTATGATGCATGTCAAACATTTACCATGCATAAGTGATATTCTGGGGCCTAATGGCCCAGAATTGGAGCGTTAAATGATTCATCTCAAAAATTACAAGTTCCAAGTTACAAAAATCCAATTCAAGATTCTTGTCAATAATAAATCATGAATAGGCTGTGATCTAAACCATCGAAATAGAGAAAAAAATGTGCCAATTAAAAAAAAAATTAAATTATTATTTTTAGCAACTTGAGATTCATTGGCAACGTGCACAACTAGAAGGTAGAAGGGCTCGAATCAACTGGCGACATCTGTTACTGTCACTCCTTTGAGAAATAAGGAGTCTCGGTGGCGATTGTGTACAAGCATAGAACATATCTTAGCTTGTGGTCAATAGTGCAACACGTCAATCTGCCACACATCAATGACTGTAAGTGTGTCCAAAACGGATTGAAATGTTCGCTTTACGTAGTATGTTTTAAATGTCAGAATTTTAATCATGTAATGTAGATCTGTTCAATCTAGGATATAGTTAATAACGGTTATATCTAGTACAGGGATCGGCAAACTACGGCCCGCCGGAAGTTTCTATCCGGCCCGCGGGTAGAATTTTAATTTGCCGGTCAGAGACAAATTAAAAGAAATATATATTTATATATTATATATTCATCTCCTTTCCTACTTTGATTAAATATTTTTTTTTTCTTCCTTTTTCTCAAAGGACTGATGATATTTTTACTTTCTCTATTTTTGTTCTACAAAACATAAATCGACGAAAATAGCAAGCACAGACAGTTTTCAATCGGTAAAGTGTTAAAAGCAGAAGTTCTTTGTTAGTTACAGCTGAAGATCGGTAGAGTTTTACAAATCATTATAGAAAGTAAGTTTCCCAAATTTAATATATCACGCCCAGAAAATCAGTGCCATGTTTGCGTCATCTTAACTATGTGAACAAGTGTTTCCAAATAGGAGCCTTAGAAAGAATTATTTCAGAAGTAGACTGACAGATGAGCATTTAGCCTCGGTCGTTAGAATCAGTACATCTCACTTCGAACCTCAATATAAGGGATTTTTAAGATGAAATCGCAATTTCCTTCCTCTCATTAACATATTTCAATTGTAACACTTGTATATTGTTTCTAAAAATTTAGAAAAATTTATCGTAGCCCGGCAAACTTTTTTTTTTTTTTTTTTCGATTTTTGGCCCGCGAGCGAAAAAAAGTTTGCCCATCCTTGATCTAGAATGTAGTTAATAACGATTATATCTAGAATTCTGTTGTTGTGTGTTGTGACTAATCCTCAATGTCCTGCAGATCTAGGATGTAGTTAATAACGGTTATATGCTGGATATACATTGGTGTCCTAAAGTTAAGCATCAATCGTAAAATGCGAAAAACATGGAGTAAATATTCGTTAAATTATTCCAAATTTCTTGCGGATATTAATTGTGAAGAAGAAATATTGGGTTTATGCAAAACTTTTCAGTCGACTACGTCCTGCGCGAAATACCTGTGCATGTCGGAACGAAGAGAAACCGATTCACGCAGCATAGGCAGTTCAGACAAGTTTCGTGCAACTGCTGTGCGAAGAAACGTTGTTAACCATCAAACAAGGTGAATAATGGCACAAAAAGACGCCAATTGGACATGTTTGCGAAAGGAAGAATCGTTGGAATGCTGGAATCCGGACGATCACACACCGAAGGGTCTCGAATTTTGAATGTGGACCAGTCTGTGATCTCAAGACTGTGGCAGAGGTTTCAAAGAAGGGAGATGTTACCCGACAACCAGTATCAGATCGGCCAAGAGTCACAAACCCGTAGCCAAGACCGATATCTGGTAATAAGTGCGCGGCGTCAGAGGGGCAGTACTGCCAGAGCACTGGGTTCGGCGCTCACAGTCGCCACAGGAATACGAATTTCGAGACAAACTGTTTACAGGAGACTCAATCATGCTAGCCTGTATGCCAGACGACCAGCAGTTTGCATTCCTCACGTCTGCGCATAAACGCGCTCGTTTGAACTGGAGTTTGAAACATCAACATTGAGTGTGGGTGAGTGGGCCAATGTGATGTTCAGTGACGAGTCCCGGTTTAGTCTGAGCAGTGATTCTCGTTGGGTAACGATATGGAGAGAACGTGGAACACGTTTTGAACCAAGAAACATAACGGAAAGACATCATTTTCCATCAAGAGGAGTAATGGTATGGGCAGGCATCATGATGGACGGCCGCACAGACCTCCATTTCTTTGACACGGAGTCTGTGACTGGTCAAAGATACAGAGACGAAGTTCTTGAGCCTTACGTTCGCTTGTTTCGAGGTTCTGTCGGTCCTGACTTCATATTCATGGATGATAATGCGTCATGTCACCGATCGGTGCTGATTGATGACTTAATTGAAACGGGAAACATCCAGCGCATGTCGTGGCCTGCGAACTCCCCCTGATTTAAATCCTATCAAGCATGTATGGGATATGCTCGGGAGACAAATTGCAGCCCTTTCGCACCCACAGAGCTCCGTTACAGAACTGAAGAGAGCTTTCCAAGAAGCTTGGAACCGCTTGAGCCCACAACTCATTCATCATCTCATAGCAAGCATGGTAAATCGCTGTGCAGCTTGCCTGGCTGTCAGAGGTGACCACACGCCTTATTAAACTGCAGCATCAGTATTTTATTTAATGTTTTCTTTCATTTTTTCTTTAAAGCGTGAACCCTTGCTAAGCTCAGTTTTCTTTCAAACTGCTACTTTTGGATAATAAAATTAATTATTATCGTTCTTTTGATTTGCTTTCTTATTTTATAACCATTTTACACTCGCATATCACGTTTCCCGCCATTCTGATTTACCGTTCCTTCTTTATTCACATAATTATCAATTATGCTTAACTTTTTGAACACCAGTGTAGTTCTAATTGTTGTATCTATAATTTACTACTAAGCAGCATTAAACAAAATTGCACGTTTGGTTGTTCTAGGATCGGATGACCATTGGAGCATTGGCTTTTATCAAAAGAACTTTAAATTTGAGGCCCTTGACAAAATGCTTTCCTACAGATTTCGCACCACGTCCAGTTGCGAGGCAATCTAATATGAGTTTTAATATCCAAACAGATTACTTCCTTTTTCGCTTTTGTTGTAGGTGAATTATGTGGGAACAACCGAAAACTATTTCTGATATAATTATTTATAAACGACAAAATGATACTTTTCACTTGGAACACCAAACTCAAAAAGTAGACAAAATTCCATATTTGATCTTATAAAATTCGGGGAAATTCCACAAATGGAAATCGCATTAAATTACTCTTCTCCAATATCGCAGTTAACAAAAATAAAAGTAAAGCAAAAATTTTCTTCTTAGGATTTGGGTTGATGATGTTAAAATAAGTCGTAAAAAAGGGAATTCAATTCTGTTTTTCTAATCCGTGTTAAATCAAAATCATGTAAAAATAGTATTAAATGTATAAAATACTGGATTGGTGGCTTAGAGGTAAAGGTACGCAGAAGAGTTCAGGTTCAAATCCGGTGACTTCGACCATTATAATCATTGCATAGTCGAAAAGATCAAATACTAAACATGACCTCTTTTAATCAGGTAAAATTTGGTTGGAATTATAATCATCGTTATCATTATCACTGGCGCAACAGCCCTTGGTGGGCCACGGGGCAGCATGGTGGGCTCGATAGCAGATTTCTACATAGTAGATGTTTTCTTTTTATGTGGTAGGGTTGTCAGTTCTACAACCAACGCTCTACAGTCAAATGAGACTGGGACCTACGGTTTAAAGTGGATTCCGAACCACTACAAACATCCATGTCACCACAGCTACTCGAACATGTATAATTATAATGGTTAGAATTACTATATAGGCTAACAATACTTAAAGAGATGGCCTGAAGGTAGAATGACTAGCGCTCGATGGTACAGTCTTCGAGCTCGAGTCCCGGTTATGTCATAGATGCTTGTAGTGGTTCGTAATCCACATTAATTCATAGGTCCTGGTCTAATATGAATGTAGAGCGTTGGTCATATAGCTGGCAACCCTACCACGTAAAAAGAAAGCATGCCATGCTTCGAATCTGCCAGTAGACAGTGGCCCGACATGGAGCTGTTGTGCCATTGAAGATTGGTTTGGTTTGTCGCTCCACGGTCATTTTGGGCACACTTAAAACTAATTAAACTAGAACCTACAGCTTAACGTGGATTTCGAACCACTAACAAACATCCATGCCACCGAATTTGAAGAAGATTACTTTAACAGGCATGACTAATCAAATATTTTTAACCACTGAAAATCAAACGTTAAAGTAATTCTAAGTTAATTATTGCTGAAAAAAAAGTTAATAGTATCCCATCCATGTAGCATAAATTAGAAATGCTGTCACTTAAGTAGAATTACTTAATCAGCTAATTATTATGCTATTTGTATCGGCATTAGGCATCAAAACGATTAGCTCTTATTATTAACTTATCATAAAAATATTTAAGTATTCATATTTTGCTTATTAAACGAACATCAGCAATAGAACTTTAACTTGCTCGACTTTAATTCTGACAAAGAATTAGAATTAAGAAATACAAAACACAGAACAGGACAGCATAATTATTAAAATTTTTATCTTTAGATAAAGTTTTAACTGGGTTGGAATTAATTAAAAACCAGTTATTTTAAATCTATTAATAATTCAAAAACTTAAATTATAAGTTTTCGATACATATTTTACAAACTAAGAAATCCAGTCAACATATCGCGCTGATATTCTTTGAGACTTTCTTCCGGAAAACCGGATATTTGGTCAACTGATACTTCCTCAATCTATTTATGAAATTCTTATCTTTTTAGTGTCATTACAACTACTATCAATCGTACGATCATTTTATTCATTAATCTAATAAGACTGTTGCCATTTTCTGCTTTTGAACATTAATTAATTACAGCTAATTTACATAAATATGCAAGTAATAATTCGCTATAAACGTGGCCTTTTTAGTTTTATTTCCTTAATTTTGTTATCAATTGTGTATTTTTTTGCCCTGGAGTCTTCAACTACTAAATGGCGTCCAGACGGGAGTACGAGTCAACCCCGAGGCGATCTCGCTACTAAATGGGTCACCGTCTGACAGCGGCTTTTACCTGTGAGTGATAGCTGATCGTAAATGTGGTCTTTTGATGGGCGGAAAAAACCAGACTGGTAGGAGCGACGTCGAGACACAAGATTCTCTCGGAGGGTTCTGTCAAACCTGTTTATAGTTGGTTCGCAAAGCAGACTCGTCTCCCGTCTGGACGCAGTTTTACTACAAAATGTGTGTAATGGATTCAAGGTTGCGGAAATGCACCTTGGACAGATTTCTACCAACATGTTAAAAGGCAACATCTTATTGGTAGTCAGACTCATCTTGCAGAACCTAAGATACTTTCAGTTTTATAGATTTGTATTACTTACCACAGACGTATTCGTTTGTCGGACTTTATCGATTCGGAGTTGTATTAGTTAATGAATTCTGTTATAAAACTTTTTTAATACCTTAAACTTGTGATGTGTTTTTTCATAAAATGATTGCCGTATTGTAGAAACTCACTTAATTATTGTACTGAAAATAAAACAGTAAGGGAAAAATTGAAATAACGGAATTTTGTAAGCAAACCGAAATTAATTTCCAATAAGGAACATTCTGACCTGATATCCACTGTCACTACAATGACAGATATATAGCAAATTCAGCATTCACTTGGAAACTCTTCTGAAGGCACGTCTGTGCTATGAATGTCTACAACGATGGCATCTGGAGTTCGTATACTCCTCATCACTTCATCAAACTCAACGAAATGACTTTCCAGCCTACGAATGTATCGTGTCCATTTCTGGCATGGATATGGAAATTTTCCGTTCAGCACCATTACATAACTTTCCTTCACGAATTTCGGTTCGAGGCTAGCTCTCTCTCAGTTCGGAAATCCAGCATGATATCCACCGAATCACTACTCCGATTCAAAATCAATTCTTTAATCAACAGTATTTAAATATATATAAGTCAGAACTACCTGGTGGGACTTTTTCCAGATTTTCTCCCATACGATACTCAAATGGTTCACACTAAAGATCCCCTGGAAGGCACTGTCCCCTTCTTCAGCTACATGGAGCCAAGTCAGACTTCTACCTACGGATGCTCCATCACAACAGAAGCTGCTCTCCTCCTTCCATGAGACCATACAGGTTCTTGGATGGCATGTTGCAGTTTCTGCCTTCGTTTTGTCCCCCTCCTACCCAAACAAAATGTAAAGTTTTGACTGAACTCGCCTTCCCTTGTCGTGTTCACCTCTGGGACAGCCTGTTCGGTTTGTTGTCTGGTTTCGAATTCAGATCTCCATGCCCATCAGTACTAATTTAACGCATCAAAATTTGGTAAACAAAAAGCATAGATATCTGAGCCAATTTAATTAGTTTATATGAAACTTTTACCTTTTTGTTTGGATAATACGAATAATATTTTTTTTAGTTAGTTATAGTTTATTTATTGTTTAGATTTCTTTTTAGATAATACAGATACAGATAGCTAGCATTGCTAGCTATTGCTAATGCTAATGCTAGCTATTCTTACAGATAGCTAGCATTGATTTAATAATAAAAAAAAAGTGAATAATTTTTTAAAATTTTATTATATCATTTTTATTTCATCATGGAAAGTAATATTATTTTGTGCTCAGATCCTACATTATGACAGTAGGAGAAATAAATAAATAAATAAAAATATGCATAACAAAAAATATTTCAGAAAAATTTTAAAAATTCTTTCACTAAATTTCATTTCCAAATTTATATTACATGAAAAAATATATAACGAAAATTTTCGATAGCTAGTATGTTACTTAATAAATTTTATATTAAAGTGATGAAATAATATTGAGTAATTTTTAATCTGAACATCTATTAAATTAATTTTATTGGTTGTTAACACAATAGAAAGAGTAAATAGTTACTATGAATTCTTAAAATACTTAAAAAAAAAAAAAAGTTTAAAGCTTACAGAAAATAAATGTGATTTATAATAACTATTTAATCAATCTTTGGTTACACAACAGTTTTATAGAAAAAGATTATTGCACATTAAAAAAAAGATCACTCGGGTTAGATAGTTAAGCTTACTAAATCATTTTGAAACTTTAAAAAAAAATAATAATTAATTCGTTAAATTAATAACAATCCTATTGATAACAAAAAAAAAATTTGTAACTAAAAATTTGTAAAAAATATTTATCGTAAAAATAAACTCTATCAATAACTATCTTTTGTAAATTAAAAATGTCCCAGTGGCGTATGGATGACAGCGGGAATTTCCACTTATTTTGTAAGTACCTACTCACGAGCCAGAAATCGGGGAAGTCCCTAGCATCGGGATTACCCGTGACTAATTATTTCTATTTCTATTACTATTACAAACTCTCATAAGACCAGTATTAACATATGCGTCTGAAACATGATCACTAACAGCAAGAGAAGATAAATTGTTGGCAATCTTTGAAAGAAAAGTGCTACGGACTATTTTTGATGGTATCAATGACAATGGAGATTGGCGAAGAAGATACAATTTTGAACTTGACAAACTTTTTTAGAGATACTGACATTCTAAAATTTGTTAAACTGAACAGAATGAGATGGGCTGGTCATCTCATGAGAATGGAAAGTGATAGAGCTGCTTTGACGGTTTTCAATGTAACCCCTCTTGGACAACGACCAAGGGAAGACCGAAAAAAAGAGATGAATCGATTGTTTAGACTCTGATTTTAATGTTATTAAGATCAGAAACTGGAGGTCCACGGCCAAGAGGAAGAACAGCCTGGCTGGATCTTTTAAAGAAGGCCAAGGCCCACAACGATCTGTCGGGCCAGTCATGATGATGATTACTATTACTTCCACATGCGATATATTTTTCATACATATGAATGCGTTCAAAATCTTGATACATAATTTTTTTTTAATTTATCACTTTATTAACTTAAATTTATTAAATACAGATTTAATACGTTTTATTTATTTATTATTATTATTATTATTTTGTAATAATAAATGGCAGGCCTTTCCTGTACTCATAGCTTCTCGGAGATCGCAACCCATTTAAGGTCAATTGCTTGCAGAATGTTTTTAAAAATATTTCTTGCGCAACTCGTGGATCAACGGTAACGGGCACAAGAGAGGTCAGATTCGAATCCGTTAGTGGCATCTGTCTCAGCTACTGCTTTCAAAAAACAGAAGACTCGTTGAAGACTGTGACAAAGTATGGAAAATATTTTGTGTTCATAGTCAAACAACCTGTTGAAAGTTTTCCTGATTTTCTCCCATATGGCATGCAAAGGCGGAATAGTTACCTCCAAAGTC
Source organism: Caerostris extrusa (assembly GCA_021605095.1). Classification (NCBI taxonomy): domain Eukaryota; kingdom Metazoa; phylum Arthropoda; class Arachnida; order Araneae; family Araneidae; genus Caerostris; species Caerostris extrusa. Next base: position 43,777 of record BPLR01005935.1, read on the forward strand.
CACCGATGTCCAATATATATATATGCATGTATATAAAGAACACAGCAAACCAAAGGAGAACTGGCAAGTAATGACTAAAAAAGGGATAATTTTTTACAACAAAATCTACAACAGTATTCGTCACACACAAATCTCTCGATAGAGCAATCATTAGGGTGTTATAATAATTATTATTTTGGGGGGGGGTTATATATGCATTTCTTTTTACTTTACGAATTTCCTGGACAACATGTTTCACATTTTGCTGTTGTATATGTTGTATACATTTTGTGTTCTTTTTTTATTCTAGTAGATGGACATTTTAATATTTATGTAAGTCTTATATATATACACTGAAGTGACAAAAGTCATGGGATAGCAATATGCAAATTTTCAGATGGCAGTAACATCGCGTAGAACAGGCATAAATGCGCAGTGCTTTCGCAGAGCTTTCATTTCTGTTCAAGTTATTCATGTGAAGAGGTTTTGACGTGATGATGACCGCACGACGGAATTAACAGACTTTGAACGCGGAATGTTAGTTGGAGCTAGACGCATGGGTCATGCCATTTCGGAAATCGTTAGGGAATTCAACATTCCCAGATCCACTGTGTCAAGAGTGTGCCGAGAGTATGAAATTTCAGGCATAACATCCCACCATGGACAGCGCAGTGGTCGACCGCCTGCACTTAACGACCGAGACCGGCGACGTCTGCAAAGAGTCGTAAACAGACAAACAACACTGCGTCAAATAACCGCAGAAATCAATGTGGGACGTACAAGGGACTTGTCTGTTAGAACTGTGCTTAGAAATTTGGCTTTCTTGGGTATTACAGCAGAAGACCGACTCGAGTGCCTTTACTGACAGAACGACATCGCTTGCAGCAACTCTCGTGGGCACGTGAGCATATCGGTTGGTCCCTAGATGAATGGAAAAACGTGGCCTGGTCCGATGAGTCACGATTTCAGTTGGTAAGAGCTGATGGTAGGGTTCGAGTGTGGCGCAGACCCCACAAAGCCATGGACCCAAACTGTCAGCAAGGCACTGTTCAAGCTGGTGGTGGCTCCGTAATGGTGTGGGTTGTTTTTTCATGGCATGGACTTGGTTCTCTGGTGCGACTGGACCGAACATTGACTAGGAATGCTTATGTTCAGCTACTTGGAGATCACTTGCAGCCATTCATGGACTTCATGTACCCAAACAACGATGGGATTTTTATGGATGACAATGCGATGTCACCGGGCCACAACTGTTCGCGATTGGTTTGAAGAACATTCTGGACAATTCCAACGAATGATCTGGCCACCTAGATCACCCGACATGAATCCCATCGAGCATTTATGGGGACATCATCGTCTATCGAGACAGCATGGCTCAATATTCCTGCAGAAGACTTCCAACGACTTTTGAGTCCATGCCACGTCGAGTTGCTGCACTACGCCGGGCGAAAGGAGGGCCGACACGATATTAAGAGGTATCCCATGACTTTTGTCACTTCAGTGTATATATATATATATATATATATACATATTTTCTTCAAAACTCTGGAAGAATTTTGTGTATGCACTTTTTTTCAGGAAAATGTATATACTCAATTCTGTTTTTAGACAATTTTAATTTAACACGAATAAACAAAAAAATAATTCACTTTTTATACTATTTATTTTGATTTAACACGATCGACCCAAATACTAAGAAGAAAATTTTGCTTTACTTTTATTTTTATAATTGCGACATTGGAGAAGAGGAATGTATTGTGATTTCCATTTGTGGGAAATCTCCGAATTTTATAACCTCAATGTAGAATATTGTCTACATTTTTGAGTTTGGTGTTCAAAGTGAAAAATATCTTTTGGATGTTTATAAATCTTTGTGTTATTAATTATAACTGGAATATATTTCGGTAGCCCTTACATAACGTCACATAATTCACCTATAACAAAAGCGAACTCTTTGGACATTAAAATTCATTTTTATAGATAGCCTTGCAACTGGACAAAGTGCAACGTCTGTAGGAAAGCATTTCGTTCAGAGATCTTGAATATAAAGTTATTTTGATTATAGACAATGCACATGACCATCCGTCTCGGAACCTCCAAACGTGCAATTTTGTTTCCTGCGCATAATACTACATCCTTGATACAACCGTTCGATCAAGATATAATTGAGACTTATAAAACACACTAACTAAAACGAACAACTCAATTCATTTTGGACAAACTGAACGATGAAAAACAAACAGTCATTGATGTTTGAAAGAAATTTTCAGTTATGAATTATATCAATCAAGTTGAATTAACGCTAGCTGAATTACCATTATCAATTTTGAATACACGTTGCAAAGCTGTTTGGCAAGAATGTATTAAAAACAAAGATTCCATCCTCCCTAATTTTACGTTTATGAATTGGTGACATGTTTTTTCCCCCAAATAACGATTTACTTTGTATCATCCATGTGCAATATTTATGAAATAAAATGTATAAGAACCTAACATGAAAACTCATGATTTATTGCATTATTTTTTGCTGATTTCTTAGGACTGGAACTAATCTTCTATTTTTCCATAGTTGCAATATATTTTTACATGTATTCTTCGGGAACGTATCTAGCATGTAAAAACCGAATTAAGTAATAAACAATGTACTTTATATATATATATATATATATATGCAGTTTTGACTTGTCGCTCTACGGTCATTTGTGCACACTTTAGGCTAATTAGACCAGAACTTGCAGTTTAACGTGGATTCCAAACGACTCACAAACATCCAGGCCACCTCGATGATTCCAACCTGAAGCACCAAACGCCAGAGAGCTAGCCAATTGGATATCAAGCCGTTATATATATATGTATATATATATATATATATATATATTGTGATATGTGATATCAATTAAAATCTCACTTTCAAAATGCTGTAAAAAAAAAAAACCACACAATGAATTCAAATTTGACCTGAAGATACTTGAAGAAGGAAGAAACCAGTACGACATCAGAAAAAAAAAAAGTAAAAAGAATATTAACAGATGGCGCTGTAAGCTTCATAAAGAAAATGAATTCAACTAGGCCACACCGTAGGGCCTGTAAGGGATCACACCGTATACTCCCTTCTTGCAGTATCTTCATTTCAAATTTGAACTAATTGTGGCGAATGATTATTTATATATATATATATATATATGTATGTATATAATATATATATATATATATGTATGTATATATATATATATATATATATATATATATATATATATATATATATATATATATATATATATATATATATATATATATATATATATATATACAGACCCACTAATATATATATATATACATATATATATCCAGTCCCCTTAATGTGACCGCCTGTCAAAAGCCCGAATATACAAGAGTGTATATTCCGGCTTTAAGTGGAGTGTGGTATTAAGTGGAATTCTTTATATACACTCCACTACAATGTGCTGCCACCTGCCTTTTGTGATTGGTTATTTCACGATGACGTCGAAAGAGGTGGTGGTCACATTAATGTGACTGGACTGTATATATATATATATATATTATATTTATATGGATATATATATATATATATATATATATATATATATATATATATACATATGAGTATTTATATATACACTGAAGTGACAAAAGTCATGGGATAAATATCGTGTCGGCCCTCCTTTCGCCCGGCGAAGTGCAGCAACTCGACGTGGCAAGGACTCAACAAGTCGTTGGAAGTCTTCTGCAGGAATATTGAGCCATGCTGTCTCGACAGACGTCCATAATTGTGAAAGCGTTGATGGTGCAGGATTTTGGGCACGAACAGACCTCTCGATGATGTCCCATAAATGCTCGATGGGATTCATGTCGGGTGATCTAGGTGGCCAGATCATTCGTTGGAATTGTCTAGAATGTTCTTCAAACCAATCGCGAACAGTTGTGGCTCGGTGACATAGCACATTGTCATCCATAAAAATCCCATCGTTGTTTGGGTACAGGAAGTTCATGAATGGCTGCAAAGTGATCTCCAAGTAGCTGAACATAAGCATTTCCAGTCAATGTTCGGTCCAGTCGCACCAGAGAACCAAGTCCATGCCATAAAAAAAACAGCCCACACCATTACGGAGCCACCACCAGCTTGAACAGTGCCTTGCTGACAGTTTGGGTCCATGGCTTCGTGGGGTCTGCGCCACACTCGAACCCTACCATCAGCTCTTACCAACTGAAATCGTGACTCATCGGACCAGGCCACGGTTTTCCATTCATCTAGGGACCAACCGCTCACGTGCCCACGAGAGTCACTGCAAGCAATGTCGTTCTGTCAGTAAAGGCACTCGAGTCGGTTTTCTGCTGGAATAGCCCAAGAAAGCCAAATTTCTCCGCACAGTTCTAACAGACAAGTCCCTTGTACGTCCCACATTGATTTCTGCGGTTATTTGACGCAGTGTTGCTTGTCTGTTAGAATTTACGACTCTTTGCAGACGTCGCCGGTCTCGGTCGTTAAGTGCAGGCGGTCGACCACTGCGCCGTCCATGGTGGGATGTTATGCCTGAAATTTCATACTCTCGGCACACTCTTGACACAGTGGATCTGGGAATGTTGAATTCCCTAACGATTTCCCGAAATGGCATGACCCATGCGTCTAGCTCCAACTAACATTCCGCGTTCAAAGTCTGTTAATTCCCGTCGTGCGGTCATCATCACGTCAAAACCTCTTCACATGAATAACTTGAACAGAAATGAAAGCACTGCGCATTTATACCTGTTCTACGCGATGCTACTGCCATCTGTAAATTTGCATATTTGCTATCCCATGACTTTTGTCACTTCAGTGTATAAACAAATATATATGCAATGAATAACATGAATACGTTATTGCTTACCATCACATTCAATGCATTTAAAGAACAGCGATCTACAATTAACAGAGTTTTGATGGGGCGCGCCCCCGTTTTGCGTCGGTCGCTGTTGACCACGAAATAACAGCAATATATAACAATTAGAAAGCAGGCTTCGCGTCTGTTATTTGCAGACTATTCATTAATTACACGTTCTGGTTACCTCTCGGAGCCGTGATTTCTGCCTGCGCTGCTCATGTAATTCGAATGCCGCTAATTGTTGGTTCCCATTGCGTTCCGAATTCGCCCTCCCCATTTCTTTTTTTCTTTCTCTTAATTTTTCTTCGATTTTGTTTCTTGCTTTTCTTCTTCTTTTTAGAAGTATTTTTTTCTGCTCTGAGAAAGTAGCGACGATTCATGCTTTGTTTCGATGTTTGCCAGTAGATTTTTTTGCAGCTTTTGCGGTTTTATTCATTTCTGAATATTGTATGTTTTAAAAGTTATGTTAGTTTATCAAAAAAAAATAATTGATTGATATATGTAGCTAATTATGTAAATAAGTATGGATTTTTTTTTTTCGTTAATTGTTATTTATTCGCTAAATTATTTAATTAATTATTCAAAATAATTGTGTGGCTTAAATATAAGCCCAATTTACACTGTACAGCAAAAGTATAAAAATACCAGCAAACGATTTGACAAAAAAATTAGTATTAAATTATTATAAGCCGAATAATTTTTTTAGATCCATGGAGAACTCATACTTGGAAACAGAAATTTCCAAATAATTTATACTACTCATTCAGTTTTTTGCGGCATGATGACTAGCACTCTGGCCTTTGCTTCCACAGGCTTCAGGTTCGATCCCTAGCGGTGGCATGGATGTTTATGCGTGGTTCGGTATCTACGTTAAACTGTAGGTCCCAATCTAGTTAGCCCAAAGTGTGTACAAAATGACCGTTGAGCAAAAAAAAAAAAAAAACTAAGCTTAAGAAGTTGTGGAGTGCGCATTCTAACCTGAAAAATCTATTTTCAGGCATTTCAGCCTGACAAACTATCTCGATCACAATTTGCATCGAGTCTACTTGCTTTTCAGGTTCGAATCCTGGAAGTGGCAAGGATGTTTGTTAGTCGTTCAGAATCCACAAACTGTAGGACCTGATCTGCTTAACCATCGTGTGCACAAGATGGCCGTAGAACGACAAACCAAACAAAACCATTTAGATTTATATAAAAACTTGAGCTGCTATGGAATAGCTGATAAAAACATATATACAATGCCGATTTTAACAATGAAATCCGATGATTACATAACAATGTACTTCTACATTCTTTGTCGATTAAAAAAAATTCTGTTTTTAAAAGCTACTTTGCTTTATTTCTTAATAAAGTAACTTTTTCAAAACATATATGCACATATTTTATGAAAAAGGACCTGAATGGCCAAGTGGTTAGCGCTCAGATGCTCGGTACCACAGGTTTTGGGTTCGAGTCCCGGCGGTGCCATGAATGTTTGTAGTGGTGCGGAATCCACTTTACCCCACAGGCCTCGACCTAATAGGATCGTAGAATGTTGCGAAGGTATTGTTGCTTCAAGCTACTACTACTTATCTTCAAGCTACACGTACCTCCTGGGTAGTGCTAAGTGAGTAACGTCGGTGCAGCGCTTGTCTTAAGGTATTGAAGACAATTGTCTAAGTGTTTGGCAGCTGCATTAGAACAAAAAAAAAAAATTTTTGAAAAACATATATAATAAAAAATTTATTACCAAGTTTCGGGTTCAAGTCCCGGCGGCGCCTTGGAATCCACTTTCAACCGTATGTCCCGGGCTAATATGATCGTAAAGTGTTGTGGGGGTAGTGCTACTTGCGTCCGTAGCATATCTTTAATTTACATGTGCCCCTGGGTAGTACTAAAATGAGTAACAGCGTTCGTCAGTGCAGCCCACACGACATGCTTTCTTCAAGGCTACATTAAACTGTAGGCCGCGGTCTGTTTAGCCCTCGTGTGCACAAGATGACTGTAGAGCTCGAACCAAACCCATCTTCAAGGCTAGTTTGTAATGGGCTGCTCACAGGAAATTGCCAATACGACCCAGTCCTCGACGTAATTCAAAAAAAAAAGTATAAAAAAATTATTGCCGTATTTACTTTCCATCTAGAATAAAATAAAAATATTTTGCACTTAATTTTTGTGAAGATTCTGACATTAATTTATTTTACGGATTGATTATGAATAGAATTTTTTTATGTATATTTTCTCATTAACATTTTCTCACTTACGTTGTTTCTTTTACATTAAATCAGAAAAAAGAAAGGCAATTGATGAAGAACGCTATTCCTTAATACGATATATTTTTCGAATTCATTTTTAATCCAATATGATTGGAAATTTGTTAAAATATTTTAATATAGCATATACTTACCTGAAAACAAAAGAAATTAAATTTATCTTTAAAATAAAAACGAAAAATAAATATACATTAAAAGTTGTAAAACTTTTTATTTCAATTACACAAAAATTAGCAACATCAATATATGGCACACAATTAATACAGTAATAGGTACAATTGAAAAATATAAGAATAAAAATAACACAATTACTTCATTTAATTAACAACCGTTTTGTGCAATCTACAATAATTCATATAATCACGGGTAAAAAATGAAAATATGTGGCATGGCACTACATATCACAGGAGTGGAAAGGGGGCGACAGAATATAGATTTATTGCATTTCTAATTTTTTCTCAAATACTAAAAATACATGAATATCTTTCTTAATAAAAAAAAAATATATATATTTTTACCACTACTATCAAAAATAATATATTATCGTGTATTTAAATAAAAAGCACATCTGACAAAAAAATATTTAAAATTTGTAATAATTCTAAAACAGCTAAAAAAACTTTTAAAAAAAAATATGAACAACTCATTGACAACTTCAATAAAAAATGCAACTGAATTAAAATAAAACTTCGAATAATTCTAAAAAAAATTAACATATGATTGATAATAACAATTGCTTCCACATAATTATAATGTTGATGGTGTAGTAAAATGATGTGGTAAACATGAACATTTAATAATTATAATATAAAGCTTTAAAATTTTTAAAGTAAAAAATTGTAATCACAAAATTTCTTGGTTACCTCCTCTCCGTTCTCACAATTTCCAATTGGCTACAATTTTTGGTTTTTCTTAATTTAAATTTAATTTTAAAAATAAAACAAAAATAAGAAAGGGTAGTAAATAAATTTATTCGTTGTCATTTTTTTATTTTATTTATATTCTATGTAATACTCAACAGAACAGGAAAAAATTCCAGTTAGCCTCAATAAAAAAAATTAAATTAAAAAAAAAAAGAAATCTTATAAAAATTGAGGTTTTAGTTTATACATATATGTATGCATCACAAAAGAAAAGGTGTATCAAAATCGTTTTCAAAATATTGCACATAGAAAAATATTAATTTATTTTTAGCTTTCATTTATTATATATACATCACAAAAGAAAATATGCATCAAAATCATTTTCAAAATGTTGCATACAGGAAATATCAATTTATTTTTAGCTTTCATTTCTTATGTATACATCACAAAAGAAAATATGTATCAAAATTGTTATCAAAATATTGCGCACGGAAAAATATTAATTTGTTTTTAGCTTTCATTTATTATATATATATCACAAAAGAAAATATGTATCAAAATTGTTTTCAAAATGTACACAGAAAAATATTCATTTATTTTTAGCTGATATTTATTATTATACATCACAAAAGAAAATATGCATCAACATCGTTTTCAAAACATTGCACAAAATAAAACATATTAATTTATTTTTAGCTTTCATTTATTACATATATATATGTATCACAAAAGAAAATATTATCAAAATCGTTTTCAAAATATTAATTTATTTTTAGCCTTCATTTATTATATATACATCACAAAAAGAAAATATGTATCAAAATTGTTTTCAAAATATTGCACACAGAAACATATTAATTTATTTTTAGCTTTTATTTATTATATATATCACAAAAGAAATATGTATCAAAATTGTTTTCAAAACATTGCACAGAGAAAATATTAATTTATTTTTAGCTTTCATTTATTATATATACATCACAAAAGAAAATATGTATCAAAATAGTTTTCAAAATATTACACACAGTAAAATATTAATTTATTTTTAGCTTTCATTTATTATACACACATCACAAAAAGAAAATAGGTATCAAAATCGTTTTCCAAACATTTCATACAAAAAAATATTAATTTATTTTCAGCTTTCATTTATTATATATACATCACAAAAGAAAATATGTATTAAAATTGTTTTCAAAATATTACACACAGTAAAATATTAATTTATTTTTAGCTTTCATTTATTATACATACATCACAAAAAGAAAATAGGTATCAAAATCGTTTTCCAAACATTTCATACAAAAAAATATTAATTTATTTTTAGCTTTCATTTATTATATATACATCATAAAAGAAAATATGTATCAAAATAGTTTTCAAATATTACACACAGTAAAATATTAATTTATTTAGCTTTCATTTATTATACACACATCACAAAAGAAAATAGGTATCAAAATCGTTTTCCAAACATTTCATACAAAAATATTAATTTATTTTTAGCTTTCATTTATTATATATACATCACAAAAGAAAATATGTATCAAAATAGTTTTCAAAACATTGCACACAACAAAATATTAATTTATTTTTAGCAATCAGTAAAGTTTTTTTTGTAATTGCTTATTTTTGTTAACAATTTCTTACTACAAATCATATGAAATTTCATTACCATTAATTTATGTAGATACTTTGGATAATTATTTTTACATATTTTATAAAAAAATCTAAATTTTTCTAAATTTGAGGTTAAAAATACGTTTCAATTAGAGAAAGATCCCTTTTAAGATTAATTGCCACAAGAAGCAATTTTTAGTTGATTTACCAAATGTTTTTTAACTAGATTTCCAATGCCAATTTCATGTATTCCATATAATTCTTTCGATTATGATTACAATAAAAAAAAAATCGTTTATTGATCACAAATGATTACGAAAAAAAAATCACAAAAATGTAATAAATTTAGAATTTTTCAATTTAGACTAAAAAAAAAAAAAAAGAAAAGAAATTAGCTAAAGAATTTAAATAATACAGGAACTTAAATTAATTAAAAATTAATTAATTAATTTAATAAATTAAATATTAATTTAATTTAATTCGAAAGGAAACAATATTAGTAACTTTGCAGGAGAAAAAATTAATGCTAATATGTTTCAAATTTCAGTTTTATAATAATTTCTTAGACAAATTGTGGTTTAATTAACAAGAATTTTCATCAAGATCGATTACTAAACAATCAGAACTTTCCTCAGATTCATTAATAGTGTGAATCTGACGAGCTGATTTCGTGAAAGCACTTGTGCAATCTTGATGGTCCAGGGTTTAATATAATTTGAATCTTTAAGGTTATCTTGTTGAGGTTTCCCTTCATATTGATTGTTGTAATCGTTATCTGTCATCTCCATCGACTGTTTCGAAGATTTTTCACAACAATCGTCAAACATGGAATTGTTTGATTCAACAACATGTGTTAATTTCTCCTCAGAAGATCCTTTTGAAAATCCTTCTTGATCCTTCTCACTCCACCTTCGTTCAAAATTAATGATGCTTCTTTAATGGATGACTCATCTAGTGACAATCCACTTGCAACTTCTTCCGTTATTTGATCTTCTTGAGGTGCTATGCCATCAATTGGAGATCTAAATGTTTGTTCATCTTCTCTTGATAATGTTGAGTTGGTTGGCATAAACAGTCTTTCACATTTTGATCTTCTTTTTCTTTGCATTCTTTTTGCAACTGTTGCAGGCAAAAATTCTTCTCCTATTTGTTGTCTTTTTTGAGGTTCGAGATGTTGGGTTTGCATCTATCAGCGATCCTTTTTCTATTATTTGTCCTTTCTCTGAAACCGATTTATATCAGTGCATTTCTGTTGTATTCTTGGCAGCATTGATTTTTTACTATTTAGGCAGTTTGTTCTCCTTTATTTGGTAATAATAATCTTTTTTGTTTCTATTAGATTCTCATTATCCATTTGTTGTCCATCATTTGGTGAAGATATATCTGCATCCATTGTCTCCATAAAAGACATTGCACTAATCTGCGATAACATTCGCGATAGCAATCTTGCATTTACTGTCTCTGTTACATGCTTATCATACATTTGTTGTCTGTAATTTAGATGGTGTACCTGCATCAATTGTCTCATATTTTGCACTCATCTGACGTCCATTATTGTGATATTCCTTCATCCATAAAAAGATTTTGCACTCATCTGACGTCCATCCTTTGAAGATGATATTCCTTTATTCACAAAAGACTTTGCAGCACTTATCTGACATCTATCACTTGGAGATGATATTCCCTCATCCATTGTTTGAGTAAAAGACTTTGCATTAATCTGCCGTCTATCACTTGGAGATGATATTCCCTCATCCATTGTTTGAGTAAAAAACTTTGCACTAATCTGACGTCCATCATTTGGCGATGATATTTCTTCATCCATAAAAGATTTTTGCACTCATCTGACGACCATCCTTTGGAGATGACACTCCTTCATTCAAAAAAGACTTTGCACTTATCTGACGTCTATCACTTGGAGATGATATTCCCTCATCCATTGTTTGAGTAAAAGACTTTGCATTAATCTGCCGTCTATCACTTGGAGACGATATTCCCTCATCCATTGTTTGAGTAAAAGACTTTGCACTAATCTTACGTCCATCATTTGGAGATGATATTTCTTCATCCATAAAAGATTTTGCACTCATCTGACGAACATCCTTTGGAGATGATATTCCTTCATCCATTGCTTCCATAAAATACTTTGCACTCATCTGTCGTCCATCCTTTGGAGAGGATATTCTTTCATTCAAAAAGATTTTGCACTCCTCTGACGTCTATCCTTTGAAGAGGATATTCCTTCATTCATAAAAAAAGATTTTGCACTCATCTGACGTCCATCCTTTGGAGATGATATTTCTTCATTCACAAAAGACTTTGCAGCACTTATCTGACGTCTATCACTGGAGATGATATTCCTCATCCATTGTTTGAGTAAAAGACTTTGTATTAATCTGCCGTCTATCACTTGGAGATGATATTCCTCATCCATTGTTTGAGTAAAAGACTTTGCACTAATCTGACATCCATCATTTGGCGATGATATTTCTTCATCCATAAAAGATTTTGCACTCATCTGACGTCCATCCTTTGGAGATGATATTCCTTCATTCCAAAAGACTTTACAGCACTTATCTGACGTCTATCACTTGGAGATGATATTCCCTCATCCATTGTTTGAGTAAAAGACTTTGCACTAATCTGTCGTCCATCTTTTGGAGAGGATATTCTTTCATTCATAAAAGATTTTGCACTCCTCTGACGTCTATCCTTTGATGAGGATATTCCTTCATTCATAAAAGATTTTGCACTCATCTGACGTCCATCCTTTGAGAGAATATTCCTTCATTGATAAAACAGTATGCATTCATCTGACGACCATCATTTGAAGAAAATATCCCTTCTTTTCCATAAAAGATTTCGCACTCATTTGAAATCCATTCTTTGAGACGATATTCGTTCATCCATAAAAGAATTTGCACTCATCTGACGTCTATCATCTGGAGATGATATTCTTTCATACACAGGAGATGATATTCTTTCATACACAGGAGATGATATTCTTTCATACATAGGAGAATTTGCACTCATCTGACGTCCATCCTTTGGAGATGATACTTCTTCATTCATAAAACATTTTGCACTCATCTGACGTCCATCATCTGGAGATGATATTCTTTCATACACAGGAGAATTTATTCTGATCTGACCTACATCATCTGGAGATGATATTCTTTCATACATAGGACAATTTGCTCTCATCTGACCTCCATCATTTGGCGATGACCTTCCTGCATCTATTGTTGTCTCTTTTTGATGCTCATCATTAATTTGTTGTCCATCATTTGTCGATGATATATCTGCATCTATAAACTTCGTAGAAGACTTTGCATCCTGCACTCTAGCTTTTGTTACTTTAATTGGACATTCTGTTGCAGTTTTTTGCTCTCCTTTTGAATGCGATGTAAGCTCTGTTGAACATGTCTGCTGTCTCTCTGCGGACAATACCTCTTTTGCGTCTGATGCTGGCATTAATAATTTTCTTTGAGTTTCAGGTTTTGATGGCACTTGATATATCGATATATAACGTTCTGATTCTGTTTGATGGATTTCATGGATTTTACTAAGATGTTCATAGAGCAAGTGCACCTTTTCGAAATCTTCTAGGCAGATATTGCAGGAAGGAATATACTTTTTCGATAGGAAGCAAACTGATTGGATTTTTTGAAAAGAAATAAGCTTTCACCATCTCTCATTTGGTTACTTGCAAAGGCGTTCACAAGATGGAACAAATTCTTCTCTGGTGCCGTTGTCTTCTTTGTTTTCGATTTGGGCAGACTTGTCGGATTTAGTGTTTATGTTGTTCGCACCTTGAAAAGAAAATAAATATTGAAATTTAAATAAACAAGTAACATAAAAAAAGTCAATTCCTAATTTTTTTCACTATATTGCAGAAAGTCCTTTATAAATAATTTCCATTAATTTTTTAAATTAGAAGAAATTCTCTTTCTCACACACACACACTTTCTCTCTCACATACACACTTTCCATCTCTCTCACTAATTTATTCACGTGTTTCATTTTCCATTTTGTTCCCTTCTTGACTCAGACTAGAATCCAAAATGAAAAAGAAATTTTTTTTCCAGCGATCTACACGCTTCGCAATTGACGGTATTTATTCCTAAATTTATATCCTGCCAAATATCTTATATAAGAGAAATTTTTTTTTCTCCCATATAGAACTAAAATTAATTAATTAAATTTAATGAAAGAATTAATATTTGAAAAACTGTATTAACATCAAGTTAAAAAAATGTGTCATCCACTGCAAGTTAGGAAAAGTAAAAAATGTATTTGAACTTGAGAAGGATGAATAAAAAAAGTATTTTATGAGCGATTGAAAATTTGAACAAGATATATTTAGGGAGAATGTGAAGTAATAGTAGGAATTGAAAAAAAGATAGGAAATTAACAAATACTAAAGTTAAATATCGTGACAATTTAAAATATACAGGAAGGCTATGATTTAGTCTTGCAGCAGAAAGCAGTCAGTGGGTTGACAAGTAAATTGTGTACAGACTATGAAAAAATGCCAACAAAAATTACTTAATAAATATCCACCAGGAGGTGATTTTAACAAAATACGACGAAAATTACTTATGAAATGACCTACATGCAATGCAAGTGACGTTCCAAGAAATACAAAATGCAATACAAGTGACGTACAAAGTGGTATCAAATGTTTCAAGCATTGCGAATAAAAATGTCATTTGATTCAAATGTAAGCAGCTCAGTTTAATCTATTTAATAAATTTTATAATATATGGGTCTTTATAACATTTATATATTTCTGCATTGTACCGTCTTTTCCAACAATCACTTCTCTAACACCTCCAAAAATAGCCCTTAAAATCTCCCCTTCTAATTTACCCAAATGGGGCTCATCAGACCTTGCCAAAGTTTCAGAGCCATACACTAAAATAGCTCTAATAATGGTTTATATACAAAAATTTAGTTTTTCTAATGATTTAATTAAAAATATAAAAATAAATTACCTGTATATTCTCCAGAAACCTCAGTGACCTTGTTGTAGGGCCTGTTGCTTGCTTCAGAGCCTGCAGTTCGAACAAAAATAAATCTTACTCAAATCATCAAATGCATTTATTTCTGGAAAATATTTTACCATCATCGCCTTATGTTTAATTGTACTTGAGTGAGATATAACTTTATATTTCGTACGCAGTTTTAGCTTGCAGCAAAGGCAGAAATAATACTCAACGTCATCAAAGTTTGCAAAGAATTCTCGAAAACGCACATTGTAAATGTGACATGGGTCCCTGGCGTGGATCTCGAGTGTTTGTACTGATTCCGTATAATACTCACAAGCCTTGCAGCGTAAAAGCACTGGACGAAATGATAAAAAGTTTTTAAATCTGCTTTTGGAAGCAATGCTTCCCTCTAACACATGATTATAATACTCAACTCTGAGCAAGTGCATGCCATCTAATAGATGTTGCTGCATTTCAATATGGAATTTGGTTTCATAGCAGCATAGCATGCAACACGATATGCCATTTAGTTCGCGTATTAAATGACTTGGTTGTAGTTTCCTATTCTTTTCAATATGAATGTACAGTTTATAGATAGAATCTGCAGAGAAACGACAGATCCGACATTCATAGATCCGAATTTTTGGTTTGCTGGGACATGGTTTTCGATAAGCATTTCCATAACCAATAGAAGTCGATAAAACTGGTTGATAGATATTTTTGAAGTAATTATTGACTTGTGAATTTTGTATAAAAGCATACGATGCAGCATCATTGAAAGATTAGTTGCACGTGAATCTTCTATAGTATGAGAAGACAAATGTTTATGGTGACCATCGGCCACAGTTGCTTTTGCACTGCTGTTACCTGGATTCAAACGTCTTGAATCATGAAAAGAAGCATACGATGCATCATCATTGAAAGCGTTCGTTGCACATAAATCTTCTACAGTATGAGAAGGGAAATGCTTATGGTGACCATCGGTAGCAGTTGCTTTTGCACTGATGTTACTTGAATTCAGAAGACTTAAACCATGGAAAGAAGTCGATGAATTCACATGGCTTGATGCACCAATAGAATGGGAAGTTAAAGGGCTGTCTTTGCATTGGTGAATTATTTCATTAGAATTATCAATAGGCTTACTGTAGTGAAATTTTCTGGCAAAAATAGAGAATTGCAATTTTTGTGTCGGCCATTATTCTGACCAGGATATTTTGGATCATGGAATGGTCTCGTAGCATTTGAGCGACATTCAGGCCAAATATGCAGGCAGAAGTTGTCTTTGAAGCTGTCGTTTGACTTTTGAGTATCTATTCCCAGGTTTTGCATTTTTGTTCAAGTCTTCGAAAGGATTGACTGCCAACGGATTTCTTGTATGATATTGAACAACAGGAACTTCTTTTCTCCTTGCATGCATTCGTTGCTGGGGCATTTGATTATAATACAACTGAGCGTTGTAATTGTTCAAGTACGAATCATGATTTATGACTGCTTGGTTTTGAAAGTTATTTTCTACAAGGTACAAGCATAGGCTGCATTGAGGGGGATATTTAGTATTGGTTGAAAGTTCACCATTTTTGGTTCAGACTTCTGTGATTCCTTCAAATTCTTCAATCTTATACAATGAATCCTATGTCCATTTAAGATAGTCACAGACTCGGAAGAAAAATCACACAACTCGCATTGAAATCTTGTTTGTGCTGTTGCCAATTTCTGCCTCTTTCTAGTAGAAATATTAGGTTCAAAATCATAGGAAGGTTGAAAATTCATTTGTAACTGTTTATTTATAGATTCCATTCTATTGCCATACATGCTTTCTGCTCCAGGATGGCTGGTTAAAAGTTTTTCTGTTCTTGTCAGAATAGTTAATTCCATCTAAACTCGGCGATTCTGGTCCAAATGGTTACGAATTTCACCTATGGAACAATATGTATGGGTATTCAAAATACCATCGTCATTTATTTGGTGAAAATGTTGAGGATTGCTTTTTAGTTTTTCTTGCTGAGATCCATAATATTCAAGTTGCCATCGTTAATATTTGGTTGACAAAAATTTGAAAGCGGTAAGGCTGGACACATTTGCAATTGTCTTGTATTGGTGGCAACATTAGAATTTCTAATTGATGAAGATATACCTGAAGACTGAATAAAATTGTGATCTAAAGACATCAAATGATCCTCTTTACGTTTCCTCATTTGCCTACCATTTTGTGAACTATATGAATTTTTTCGATATCTCTTTGAGAAATGTGTGGATTTTTAAGATTCATTAATTCACTATTTGGTAATAGTAAATCGTAAATTTTTTTACCACGAAATGTTTGATTATCCATTGAAAAATTGGTTTTTGTACTTTCACTAAAGGAATCAATTGACTCTTCAACAGGTTTTTCAAAGTTTTTCAGGTTTTTTTTTTACAGTGCTGGTATCTGATTTGGATGCATCTTCTGCACCTTCTTGTTGTTCTTTCACTTCACAAACCCATTGTTGATCTTCAGTTGGAAATCGCTTAATGACAATTTTCATTGCAAATCCTATGATGTTTTTGTAGAAAGAGAAAAAAAATAATTAGAAATTAACAATAGAATTTATTAGTAGAATTAGTATATTAACAGATTAGTAGTAGTAGTACAATTAACAATATAATTATTAGTTGAATTGTTTAGATAATATTAATATTCTTGATTATTATTAGTCGAATTAATAATATAAGTATTAGTTTAATTGAATTAAAGTTAACAATATAATTATGAGCTGAATTGCTTAGATAATATTAATATTCTTAATTATTATTATTAGAATTAATATAACTAAGAATATGGAATTCAATTAATTGAATTGTTGAAGTTAACAATTTTATTATTAGTTGAATTGTTTAAGTAATATTAATAATCTTAATTATTATTAGTAGAATTAACAATATAATGATTAGTTATTTGAATTGTTTAAAGTTAACAATATAATTATTAGTTAAATTGTTTAGATAATATTAATATGTTCAGTTTTTAAAAACTAATGTAAGCATTTCATTAGTTTTCGCTCAAGAAAAGAAAAGTGACAACTTAAAAAAAAAAAAAAATTTCCCAAATTGACAGTAGACAGGGCTTCTGTTTGGCCGCCATTCTGCTTAATAATAATAATTCTGCTAATTTTTTTTTTTTTTTATTTATAATATGCAATTGATGGAATTTTTATTTACTGTACAAAAAGGACCGCATAAAAACAGGTTTGACTAATTATTAGTAGTAGTAATAAAAAAAAAATGATAAAGCATTAAGCCAAAGTAAAGAATGTTTTGGGTTTGTCGCTCTACTGTCATTTTTGTGCACACTTTAGGCTAATTAGACCTAACTACAGTTTAACGTGGGATTCCGAACCACTCACAAACATCCATGCCACCGGCAGGAATCGAATCTGATGCCTGTGGTACCAACGGCCAATTGGCCATCAGGCTATTTTTGCCTGTCTCGTGGCTCATTGACAACGTGCGCCGTTGGTGAGCATTAGGGTGGAGGTTCAATCGACTGGTGGTTTGACTATTAGTTGAATTATTTAGATAATATTAATATTCTTAATTATTATTAGTAGAATTTATAATATAAGTATTAGTTTAATTGAATTAAAGTTAACAATATAATTATGAATATGGAATATGGTAAACAGTGTTTCAAAAACGAGAATCGATGACAATTATGCTGTTCAGCATCTTGCCTCGTGAATCGGACTACCTAGTGGGAGTTTTTGGGTTTTCTCCCATAATTTGCTAGTTGTATATAATTCCCCTAAAAGTCCTCCCGTAAGGCACTGCCCTCCTCTTTCAGCGACACGCAGCAGAAATCAGACTTCTACCTACAGGGTGCTCCATCAAAAAGCAGAAGCTGCCTCCCTCTTCCCTGAGGGATACGACAACAACAACAAAGAATGTTTAAATGCAAGGCGCATGATGAATTGAATACAATCTCAAATCTCGTAATTGAAGTACATTTAAAACATTTTAGCGCATTAATGAAATGTAGTGGCCAAATTTCCGAAAAAAACAAAACAATTAGCAATTAACTTAAATTTAAAAAAAATATATTTATTTTTTAAACAACAATTTTTTTTCCACCACGAACGTACGTTGCAACACAGTATAAAAATTTAGTTAACAGTTTAAGTAAGATTCAGTTTTAAAAACGCAGCGCGAAATTAAAATTTAAAATAATATAATAATAATAATAATAAATAAAAACTTATGTTGCTACAAATAATAAACATTAAAAACCACAATTTAATTCAAGAGAAATACCAATCAAACTAGTTTTTAAAAATCTGTTGTAAGTAATTGTAAGCCTGAGTTAAGCCATTTTGAAGTTTAAAAAAATTTATTTATTCTTCATCTTTGAATCGTAAAAAGTAGGTTTATTTATTTTATTTAGCTTGCGGCAAGAAATGGAGGAAGCATATTTATTTTGGATAAATGCAAAGTTACTTGAACATAACTAATGAAATCCGTACAAACAGATCAAATCTCGATCTGGTAAAAATTGAAGCTCATGACCAGTTATGATTTTTCTAATTTTAAAGCAAAAAATAATGTTTATTCTGCGCATAATAGAATCAAAGTAACTTTGTAACAAAATCAACGATTACATTTCCGTATGTAAATATCGTATCTCCCTTTTTTGTATACAGTAATACAGCGAATTTTATGAAGTTAACTGTGGAGTTAAGCCGATTTTTTTATTTATTTAGTTTTTAGTTATTTATTAATTTATTTTATTTTATTTATTTATTTTTATTTATTTATTATTTATATATATATATATATATATATATATATTATTATTATTATTATTATTATTTTTTTGACATTTGCTATGTAAAATGTTTTTCTTGTTTTGAGCATTTCATTTTCTGCTTTTTTCTTTTCTTTTGCTTTTTTTATTATCAAAATATTTATTTACCATAGAAACCACCACGTGATCCAATTCATTTATCCATTCTATGAGTAGAGAATGATTAAAAAGAAAATTTAATTTATAATTCACAATTTTATTACTATAGAAACCACCACGAGATCCAATTCATTTTTCTATTCTATGAGCACAAAAACAATAAAAGAAATTTTAATTCATAATTCAAAATATCGTTACTATGGAAACCACCACGTGATCCAGTTCATTTATTTGTTAAATTTTTTTAAATTTATAATTCATTTTCATGTTTTCTCAATTTTTCAACCATTACTCAATTTATTTATTTTTTTAAATGCAAAGTTTTTTAATCATCTTTTTCAGATTTATTTGTTTATTTATTATTTATTTGTTTGTTTGATTATATTTTTTATTTATCTTATAAATTTCATCTATTCTGAGAAATGTTTATGCAGGATATATTTATTACAGGATACTATGTTTTATTACAAGATAATCTTCAACTTTTCTTTTCTATTGTATTTTTTCACCTCTCTCTTCTAAACTAGTATTTTTGGTAGTCTTGGTTTCAATAAAATTTTAATTTAATTAAAATTTTTATTTAATTTTATATTTTTATTAAATTTATATTTGTTTGTAGGTAAAATTGAAGCGCATAATTTCGTTTTAATAAATATTTATCTATATGAAACAACTATTTTTTTTTTTAATTTTAATTTTTTTCTTTATATTTTATTTTTTTTTTTTATTGTTCTTTGGCCTCAATTAAACAAAATTTATATTTATTTATATGTAAAATTGAATCGCGTAATATATATATATATTTGAAATAACTATTTATTTTTTTTTTAATTGTAATTTTTTTCTCGCCTAAACAAATGTTTTTGTTAGTCCCTGGTATCAATTAAACAAAATTTATATGTAACATTGAATCGCGTAATTTCGTTTTACTGGATATATTTATTTGAAACAAATGATTGAACCGATAAACAGACATTATAAAAAAACACATTTAATATAAACAAAACAATAACAACTTTTGTAAATCTTGGAATGTAAACTTTTAAAAAAATTTTGTAAAATTGTAAAACTTTTGTAAATTTGAATAAACCTCGGAATGTGAAAAATCTATCGTATAATCAACAGTGACAATAAATAGCATTCAACCAACACCTCCTACGAAAAACAAGTTCGAATCGCAGGAATTTTAGGTTTCTGACTTGGCTATAAATTTCATCCCCTTTTGTTTGTTTTCACAGATGGTGGAGAGAAGGTCTTAGGCTGAAATCCCCACCCCCCGTGAAAGTTGTCCGATTTATGACTTCGCCCATGTCGCTTTCAGAACGCCTTAATCAGTAAACAACGCAATTAAGGCAGGGGCGAACTCTCCCCAACCAAACCCCAGTCAGTCAGAATTAGAGTGTCATGAATACGTCACCACTATGACCCTACCACAATATGGTCGGCGGACTTTTCTTTCTAAGTTTTTCACCCCCAAGACATGGAGATCTTGATGCCAATCTCTATTTTTCAAAAATGCTAAAAAAAATAATAATAAAAAATGTTTTTAAAAATTGTAGATTTTACGTCACATTATTTCACGATTTAAACCAGTAATGCAAACAACCTCCATTTTATTTAAAAAATATAATTGGTAAAAAAAAAAAAAAAAAATTAATAATCTATCAACCATATACAAAGGGAGCTATAGAAAAGAGGCAGTGATTTTTTAAGTAATGTAATTCAAGAGTGATCAATTATGATTATCTTGTTTCTTGAGAATTTCTTGAGTTTGAATTTAGATTATTAACTATCAAACTGCATGGCCCACAGTCCATGTTATAGACCATGGCAGCCTGCCTACTGCCAGATTCAGAAACATGTTATCTTTTTAGAGGATATGGTTGTCAGCTCTCTGCCGGGACCTACGGTTTAAGTGGATTCCGAACCACTACAAACATCCATGGTACCGCCGGGACTTGATCGAATCCTGTAATACCAAGCATCAGAGCGCTAGTCAACTAGGCCATCAGGTCCTAAATTATATGCCATTATCTGATTCAGACAAAACGGATTCTTCCCTATTTTCATTGACTCAAAAGACTCCTGCGACTCTGCCCATCAAAAACATCCACTGTCTTTAAGAAAAATTTACAAAATTGACAAGTCTTACATTTTGCGATGGTCGTCACCATTGAGGACAAATAAAATAGCGATTAATTGGCCAAAGAAGCCGGTTGACAAACTGAAAGTCCCATCCCATCACATTAATGAATTAAAATACGTGCCAAGTTCATCGGGTACAAACGTACACACAGACCAAATCTATAACAACAGAAGCAGAATGACAAACAGACCAAAATGAATGATCAAATCTGCAGTATAATAAAAAACAACAATAAAACCAATTATAATCAGTAACACGCCATTTATAAGAATCTTGTAAATTGATTGTGTCAAAAGCAAAGCAGAGAGCTTACTATATTTATGTATGCAGAAACTTTCATCTTTCCAGACTGTCAAGACCTTCTTAAAAAATTGTGAAACTTAAGTCTTGCCTCAATTTGTTTTTGATCAATTTATTATCATCATAAGCAGATCATTTGATTATCATCATAGACATTTTATAGACAGTTCTGACTCAATTGGTTACCATCATCATTATGAAATCTCTTTTTAATGGACAAGCGCAATTGCGAAAATTAGAAACGTTATATATGTTGATATAAACATATATAACGTTTCTTAAATTTCAACAATCTGCAATTGAACATACATTCGTCCATTACAATCACTGCTTTCAAAAACAAGATTCATTCGATGGTCATTGTGACAATGTGCGTAAAACATGGATAATCATGCTGTATGATAAGAGTTTATCGGGTTTTCTTCTATACAACATAAATATGATAAGCAAGTTCTCTAAAAGTCCTTCCTAATCGGCCGCTGGTATGTACATTTGCATTATTATAGAGAGAATATTTAATTTCAAAAAAATATATATATGATTGTTCAGAAACAGAGATAGAACTATCATTTGGCCATATTTTATGAAAAAATTATGCTTATACTAAATTACTGAAAATTACATGAAAAATCAAACGTTTATAACTTTTTACGAAAATAAAAATAAAAAAAATTTCTTTATACCAATTATGAAGAGTGACACAAAACTTTTAAAAATTCATAATAATTCATTCAAAAAATTAACAAATGTTATTTTTACTATTTACTAACAAGACAAAAAAAAAAAAAAAAAACCACGCAAAAATTTTCGGGAAAATCAGAATTTTTAGCATCAAAATTCATGCTAATGGTGCATAATTAACAGGGGAAAGTTTAATAAAATACAATTTTATTTATAATTGGATTAAAGTATACATTTAAACTAAACTTACTATATTAATTTCAAATTCATCTCATTAGTTTATTGGGCAAGATAATAAGCTTAAAAATTATTCTTAATATTTAAAGTTGTAATATCAAAATAAATAGATTAACTCATTCATAAATTTTGTCTGGTACCGCTTTAAAACTAATTGAAGCTTTTAGAGCAGAATTGAGTAATTGTTTTTAAATGGATTTCCAATTATAGGTGACAAATTTCTATTCATAATACTATAAATTACATAGCTAGTTATATAAAATTACCCGTAGCAAACTGACGAAAAAAAGATGACAAAATGATATTTATAATGTCATAAATTACATACCTAGTGATATAAAATTACACTTGGTAACTGACGAAAAAACAGATGATACAAAATTTCTATCACAGAAAAATGCAAGATATCATTTTTAGTGATCAATAAATCAATAATATTTTCACGTATATCATTTTTTATTCCAATCACAGAAAAATACTAGATATCATGTAATCATTTTCTATGTTTTTCTTTACATAAGCTGAAAATTATTAAAAAAGTAAATTTTTTAATGGCTTTAAAATATTAGAAAATAAATTAAATAATTAATATTTAAGAATAAATTAAAAGAAACATTTTTCAACATAGTGTAAATATTTATAACAATTTTTATCAATATAAAGCATAAAAAAAGTAAAGTACATAATTTACTATTTAGTTTTAATAATACAAAAACAGCTAAGTTTCAACTAAAAAAAAAAATAATGATTCTTGACAAAAAAAATTATTGAAAAGCCTTTAAGAAACAAAAAAAAAAATAATAATAATAATAATCAACAAAACATTAAATAATAAAAAATAATAATAATCAATAAAACCTTAAATAAAAATAAAAAATAATAATCAACAAGCAACACCTTAAATAAAAATAAAATAATAATAATCAACAAAACCTTAAATTAAAATAAAAAAAAAATAATAATAAACAAAACATTAAATAAAAAAAATAATAATAAACAGAACCTTAAATAAAAATAAAAATACTAATCAACAATACCTTAAAAAAAAAATAATAATAATAATTAACAAAACTGTAAATGAAAATAAAAAAATAATAATTAACAAAACCTTAAATATAAAAAATAAATAACAATAATCAACAAAACATTAAATAAAAATAAAAAAGATAATAAATAAAATCGTAAATGAAAATAAAAAAATAATAATCAACAAAACCTTAAATAAAAATAAAAAATAATAATCAACAAAACTTTAAATAATAAAATCAAAATAGCCTTAAATAAAAATAAAAAATAATAAGCACCAAAACCTTAAATAAAAATTTAAAAATGATAATGAACAAAACCGTAAATGAAAATAAAAAATAATAATCAACAAAACTTTAAATAATAATCAAAATAGCCTTAAATAAAAATAAAAAAATAATAAGCACCAAAACCTTAAATAAAAATTAAAAAATGATAATGAACAAATGTTGTAATAATGTTAAAAAAAAAATAATAATCAACAAAATCTTAAATAAAAATAAAATAATAATAATCAACAAAACCTTAAATAAAAAATAAAAATAAAAAATTATAAAAACCTTAAAAATAAAAAAACAACAAACAGCAATACGTAAC
>BPLR01005936.1:0-86709 GCA_021605095.1 Caerostris extrusa
ATCTGCGAACTATCCCTCCCCCACCGCCTTTATTTTATCGAAATTTTTCCCACTTCCTTTTTGAAGTTTTACGTTAGAATGTAGCCTGCTAGGATACCACGAAAACTCGTAACAGTAGAATTTTTTGTATAAAATGAAGGTATTTAATCCACGCAAATTTCTTTGATGTAGTATAGAATTTATGAAATTCGTAATTATTCCAATGAAAATAGGTTTACCAACAAGCTTAGTTCAAATGAATTTACTTTTAAACAATTAAAATCTGAGTGTATCATTAACAAAACCAATAACTTACAAATTATTGGGATCCAAAGATAACTTCCATATCAAAAGCAAAAATACGGTTTACTTGAAACCCATAGATTTCCATTTGTAACGGAGCCAGTTTAGTTTCTTTCACTAACTCGAAGAAGTATCAAAGATGTTGGCGATACTTCG
Source organism: Caerostris extrusa (assembly GCA_021605095.1). Lineage (NCBI taxonomy): Eukaryota > Metazoa > Arthropoda > Arachnida > Araneae > Araneidae > Caerostris > Caerostris extrusa. The sequence continues at coordinate 439 of BPLR01005936.1, forward strand.
TGAATTTAAAGTCGATAATAAATGAAATTTGAGAGATTAAAACTAAAGTGTAGATTATATCTTTAATAGAACAGTTTACTGTAACCAATTCTTGAACGAAACACCTTATAACAAAATGCTCTTGTGAATAGATTTAAACCCTTTTCACACGAAACCATTGAATTTCTTCGTGGGAAATATAAACATTAACAGAAACGTATTTGACGATAGTAATATTGGCGGTGATGTAGAAATGAATTCTAAAGACAATTTAGGTGTTTTTCAGCGATATAACCAATGATAAAAAAAAAATCCAGTCATAATATAAATTACATCTTCAGTAAATTTCTATCTGCCCATTTTTTTTCCGATAGCATTTGAACCCACACAAGTTTTAATTGTTGTGATGCAATTCTGAAATATAACGCAGCAGAAATATTGGAAAAATTATTCCAAGGTGCAACAAAAGGGTAAAGAATTTATATATAAATTTTTAAATTATTCTTGAATCATTGAAAAAAACGAAAGATTCTTGATTGTATTTGAAAAATGGTATTCTTTTGAATTTAAAAAAAAAAATCATAATTTATTCAAATAGACATGTTACTCGAAGGAAATTCGTTATTTTACAACACAATTCAATGCATATCTAGTATACAGTGGGCCACAATATTGAGTATACACCTTAGAAACTTAGAGACTTTGCAATTACAAATTAAATATTGCTTTAAGATGTTTGAATTTTTTACCTTATATACTTTAGTCTATGCTTTACCGTACTATACTTATAAAATTGTTACATGTATTTATTTTTTACGAAAAAAATAAAAATATCTGAGACGAGAGGAAAACAACACCACAAAAATTATACACCTTTATTAATTTCCTCTTTAACGTACAAATTAATATTTTGTTGCATAACCTTTTGCTTGAATTACAGCTTGTAATATTCTGACATAGATTCTACTAGTGTTTTAGTGGTTTCAAAACAGAAATTTTAGCCCATTCTTCTCTCAGAACCTTCTTGAGAACTTCCTTGCTTGTGATTTCGTGCTCATGTACAGCTTTTCTAATTGCGACCACAAATTTTCGATGACGTTTAGGTCTGAGACTGGTTGGAGTGTGTAATTGCTTCTTGCAATGGTACAGCAAGTATAACTGCACAATCTTCGCTGTATGCTTGGGGTCGTTGTCCTTGGAATATAGTTTGACACAAGCCCCAACTTACTGGCACTTTTTTTTTCAAGTTTACCATTTAAAATCCCCAAATATACATGTTTGTCCATAATACCATCAATAAAAGCAAGCTCTCCAACTCCTCCAGCCGACATACAACCCCAAACGAGGAGAGATCCACCTTCGAACTTGACTGTCTTAATGGTGTTTTTATGTGCCAGTGCTTTCCCAGCTTCTTCCATATTTTAAATCGTCCATTCCGTAAAGATTAAACTTATTTTCATCAGAAAATATTACAGTGTTCCAGAAAGAAATAGGCTTTAAACTGTGTTCTGTGGCGAAAATCACTCTCTTTTGTCTATTCACATACTTATGAATGGCTTTCGTATTGGTGTACGGCCATGAAACCCATATTGGTGAAGGGTACGTCGAATTGTTTCAACTGAGATCTTTTTCCTGGTTGTAGAGGACATCGGATAAAGCTAGTTTAGAGGCACTCACCCTCGGATCTTTCTTTTTTTTACTGAGTGAATGATCTTCCTCTTCGTTGTAGTACTCAGTATTTCTTTAGGTCCTCTTCCAGGAATATTGGCCACAGATTCAGTTTTTTTATACTTCTGTAGTATTTTTGGACACAACCATGAGTTACATCAATCAACGAAGCGATTTCTCGAAGAGATTTACCCCATTTCGACCATTTTTTACAACCAATAAACGCTCAGATTCAGTAGTTTCTCTACGAGAGCCCATTTTACGATTTTTAATGAGAAAAAATACTATTTAAAAGCGTTGAAATGCAATAGCATGTGTTATAAGCAGCAGCTACTCCTGAATTCTTTAAAGAAAATTTGAAACTAAAAAGTGGTGGCATAATTTACAAATATAAGAAGTGTGTACTCAACTTTGTGGCATGGTTTTCATTTTTCTTCGAATCGCTTAACTTTTTTCGTAATAAATAAGTTACTATAGCATTGTGTTATTATTGGTAAAGCAGAGGTTAAAGTAACTATGATAAAAATTGATCTATTTAAATCAATATTTAATTTGTAATTGGAAGAAGTCTAAAAGTTTTAGAGGTGTATACTCAATTTTGTGGCTCACTGTATGTAAGGAGCAATTCTAGCAAAACTGAAAAAGCTGCAAAAGAAGTGAAGTGAAGTGAAACACGAGTTGTGAATAAATTCTTATGACAAAAACACATCCAAAGAAATCTCTAGAGCCTATCTAGAAACTATTAGCAAAAAAGTGATTTATCGATAACCAACAAATTTTTTTATTTACTTTAAAAAGCTAAAGAAAAATAAAATTCTGAAAAAAAAAAAAAAATAATTCAAGGGGTTTATTGTGGTTCGAGCTCAGGGAAGCCATCTAGTTCGTAATTCACATGGCGGAGGGTATATATACAAGTAAAATATTTCCAACAAATTTAATAGTTTTCAATGTGTAAATATATCCATTTCATTTGCAATTTTTAATCAAAAAGCAAGTGTTCGTTCGACAAAGATGCCCGTCTTGCAATAAATCGGAAAAGTGAGACAAGGAACCACCCCTATTTAATTACATCATAGCTGCTAATATGATTCTGAACTTGAAAAATTCAGTGAACCGAATCGAATAGATTATATTTGACTTCATTGGTAAACATGGAATGATCATTTACATTTAATTTTGAAGAATAATCAAGTATTTCGATGACCTGAAGTTGTAGCAGGTTAAACTACATTCAATGACTATGTACTATAATTTCACAAATAAAATAGGACTTCACCCTTTAATCAATAACGTAAAGCAACATTGAAATAAGACGGGATATCTGCATATCTGACGTCCATAAGATGTTTATCGTCATTTAACTTGAAAGATCATAAAAAAGGCAAACAAAGAATCTGATTTATCTTCGATTTTCACAGCGAGGAACCCTTGTTTACGATAAAAGGCAGTCTTATTACGTTAAGTGCTCCGATTGTTATTTCCCGTCAGACCAGCAGACGATGATAAATCATCGCGCATGCTGCCTCGAGAAACACCGCTTCTCTTGGAAGAAAATACGCAGGGAAGACAGTGTTTTATTTTGTTAACATCAGGCTATTGACCGACGTTCTTGTAGACTGAATTTGATTTCTGAAATCCCATTTTTTTTTGGTTAATTAAAAAAAAATAGCATTTATTTTTAAAATTTAATTTGCTAATTAAACAGTAGAATTTAAAAAATATTCTATACTGAAAAAGAAGTGATTATTTTAGTTATGTTATTCCTACAAGTTAAAAAGAAAAAAATTCTTGTACATACACGAGGAAAATGGATTCCACAATATGAAGAGTTTAGTTTGGTTTGTCGCTCTACGGTCATCTTGAGCACACTTTAAACTGCAAGTCCCGGTCTGTTTAGCCTAAAGTAGATTCCGAATCACTAACAAACATCAATGCCACCGCCAGAATTCGAATCTGAAAGCCTGGGACACCCAAGGTCAGACCTCTAGCCAATTGGCCACCAGGCCGCCTCAACATGAAGAGAAAAGTACCAATACAGAAATGGCGATAAAAGGTGCAAAATTAATACATTTGTGTTTCATATATTTATAGCGAATTTGTTAATTCATATGAAATAAAATACGCCAATCATACACTTTCAGACATTGAAATACATTGAAATACATAGTGCGAAATTCGGCAATACATAGTTCGCCATTCTAAATGTCTCGCATGTATTCATACACCCGAAAATCTTGTTGCATTCCGCTATATCCGCATAAGAGATTAAATCACTCGTATTTCACTACCGTCATGACCCAAGTAGTTGCAGTCCAATCTGCAAAGATCTACGTTAAAACTGAAACTTCCGTTTTCTATTGGATGACTTGGTTCTTCCACTCACAAGCATTTACTGTCAGCTCATGGTTCAACGCTTAATATAGCTTACAGGCTCAATCCCTGTACAATGCAGAGTGACAAGATGAAAAGCCATAAAATTTTCCTAAGACAAATTCAGTTGTATTGAAAGTAGTAGGAATGAAAGGAATGTAAAGCACATTAATTTGAATAAAAATAAAGTCAAAGTAAAATTATATTCACCATATAATGTTTTCAGTTTAAAATAATGAAGTAATAGACTCCTAAGTTTGCATAGAGAGCAAGACTTAAAACTTTGCAGGGATGGTTGGTTGTTGGGGTTTATGGCACAAGAGCCAGATTTGCCCACACTGCGCCAAACAATAGGGCTTTTAAAATTCTAATAAAATGGAATGGTTAAAAGTCGAAAAATGAATTGCGCGAAGAAGAACAAGTAAAAACAGTATCAAGTAAAAACACGAGGAAGGTAGATTAATATTTTGATAAAAATCTTAATAAAATCAATGCTGTAAAATATTATCAATTAAAAAGCATGTAAAATATAGTGACGAAATAAAACTTTACTGTTAAATAATTAAAATGTAAGTCCCTGCAGAGTGAAATAGCGTAATGAATATTTGTTTATAGAATATAGTGGATTAATTAAGATTCATTTGAAGGTATTAAGTATTGTATAATTTAATGCGTTAAGTAATTTATTTTGTTTGCATTTCAAGGCGTTTATTTTTATATTTGCTTGCAAGTGCCGTATATGATAACATTTTTTACTATCGTTCACGTGTCATGTAATAATAGTTCATTCCTCTGATTTTTGAATGGTTTGTCTACAAGAGTATCGAACTTATAAGTAGTGATCCGGTACCAGTATAATAGGAAAATTTTACTTTGCATATATTTCCATCATAAATACAGAATAATATTGAATGGACCACGTTTATCAACTCAAATAATTCCTACTTGTAAAAAACCGCTGCTGATTGCATGTCTTTGAACCGGCAAAAAATTAAGCTAAACAAATATTTTAAAAAAGACATCGATTGTTAGACAATTATCAGCAGAAGTACAACTTCAAAAGTGAATATTTGAAGATATAAAATTCAATATACAGCAAGTGAGTGTGACTTTGATTAATTTTCAGCCTAAACTCGCAAAATATGTAGCGGGAAATATTGTAAACATCACTATTTTCCTGAGCAAGATTATTGCAGTGATTGTCAAGATCGATTGGAACCAAACAAGATGAATTCAAATCGCCACCATATTGTAATAAAGCGATATGAAAAGACACCGGAGAAGCCATTTAGGTACAAGATCACCCAAAATGCCACCTGCTCCATTGGATCTTAATTGCATAATAACTCCAAATTAAAGGATACCCGGTCAGAATCTCAAGCATACTAGCATACTCAACCTCTCCCGTAGGAAGTAATATGCCTGCTGAAGTGTTCCGAACTCTGTAAAAGTCCTGAACTAGGGGACTATCTGGGGAGATCCAGTGTTGGAAATCTGGACTTAAATTTCAGTCTTTTGGACTTTTTAATCTGAAACTAACTGCCATTGCGTTTCTTTTCTTTGACTTTTATATATTTTATACATCTTTACAGCAGGGATTATTTTCACGCACTGTAGTTTCAACACACCACCCAGATAGACAGTTTGACTTTAAAGAATTAAAATGGTAGAGTCAGCTGCCATGCATTTCTATCCGGATGATGAACATTGAGGATGATTTTTGTAAGAGAAATACGACTTGCCTAGTATATATAAAAGAAAAATTATAAATTTAAAAACAAACAAAGGATAAATAAAATAACAAATATAGTGCTGATAAAATATTTAGTTAAAATTTTGAGTGAAGTACGCGGACGTTTATTATTGATGGGAAGAGTAATATCATAATCAGGAAAGCGTTTGAGCAGAGTATTAGGATTATTAGTAATATTGTTATAAAAATATTTGCGAGCCTGTGAATAAAATTTTTAATTGAAGGAATTTCCAGAGCAGCGAGAATGTAACACCACCAACCTGGAACCAAAGCAAAGATTTTACCCTTTAAACAATAGCTGTATTGAGACGGAGACCTGGAGGCAGTATCTAGCCAATGAGGAATTGAAATGGAGTATAAATATCAACAGAGAGATTGAAAACACGAAACAGGAGAAGTGATTGAGAGTAATGCGTGTTTGAGGTGAAAGACAGTGAGGTTCAGACAGTGAAGTGTAGCTGAAGATATTTGTCGTCTATATAACAGAACACCTTTAATTGTAGAGATCTACATCGGGTCAAGTGGTCCCAATCTCTGAACTTTCAAAGTCTTCCCTTCATAGAATTGGAAAACCGTGTGAAAGCCGAGTTATGTCTAAATGTCATCATTGTCACCGATAAAAAAAAAAACAGTAAGTGCTAATATTTCAAGTGGCTTAAAAGCTCTTTCCTAGTAATACAATAACCATAGGAAATTAATAGAGATCGGTTTTTAAATATATATTATTTGTTTAGAGTTTGCTGTTGCTGCTATTTAATTTAGTCAATTGTCTATTTTTAATTAATAGCAAATTTATTTGCTTGTTGAAGGTGGTATTTGAATTTTTATAGTGATTATTTAATTGTCTTAATCTTATGGGCCAAATTCTTCCTCAATACTGTTAATTTTTTTTTATTGCAACTTTAAATTTTGATGTATTATAGAAAGTTTGGATTATTAGTGGAAGTCATCCAATTAATGAATTTTTGAACCTTCAATATTCACTTTAATTTTTACTAAATTAAAGTAAAAACTTCATAAAGGGATTATAAATCAAGAGTTGAGTGGAGTGGAAATTTCCGCTGTTAGTATGAGCCATTTAAAAATCTGTCGTACATAATTTAGTGGACAAAATACTTTGCTATTCTATTACCACGTTAAAAGCCTCGTTGTTTATAACGTTGTGTTGTTACCTTGTATATTTGTAATTGGAATTTATCTCCTTATTGGCGAGCACCGATTGGTTCCAAAATAGATACCCAGTTTAAAAACACCCTCAATATTAGACAACAGATGTGGTTTATGCGATTTTATGGCACTAGCCAGCTTTAGCCACGCTGAAAAAAACACGGTTTAATAGAGCTACAAATATATATAAAATATTTCAATCTTAAGGAGAAGTATGATTAAAAATATGTAAACTACACATCCCGACAAAAAAGTATATTAAAATATTTCGGATAAAATTGAAGTCGGACAGACAGATTTAAATCAAGACCATATTCCATTCCCATTGTATTAAACATATCCATAAGAACTATCCGTCTAGACTAGTCCGATTCCGAGACAGATGATATATCAGGCTGTTTGTAAAAATCTTTTTTATGAAGCAATAAATCTTTAGTTCTTGCATACAACTTGTCTAGTTGCTTTGTTTGCTCGATTAAATGTTCTTTCGATTTATACGACGGACAGTCAAAAGTTTCCTGGATTTCGCTGCAACTTTTTATCAATTTGCTTTTTTTGCTACTCTACATTCTTTACTAGTTTAATTCAGAATGGTCGAGCGAGTGATACAGTTGAAACGACCGACGAATCAAGAATGACCATCGACTAGTTGGCAAAGGTGGGGATCTCTCAAGGATCCATTCACGAAATAATATCAGATGATTTGAAGATTAAATTTGTCAGTACAAAAGTTTGTCTTGCTGCTGAATCAAATAGAAACTCGGTAGTTTAATGCGACCGACTATTTTGAAAAAGCACAGAAACTGACGTTGATTGAGACAATCATTACTGGTGACAGTCTCCGGGTTGTAAGCGTACACCCAGATCTAAAGTTGCAATCAGAATGGTAGAGAAGAGAACGTAGTGTGCCAAAGAATCAAATAATTTCAAGTCCGAAACAAAAAATGATGCACATTGCCTTTTTCAACGAAAGTGGGTAATATGAATTTGTAGCAGCTGGACAAACTTAAACGCCTTTTTATACGTTCAAGTTATGAAATGATCGAGGGAGACAAGAAAACGCCCCCTTCCCCAAAGCGCAAGGATGATTGTCACTGAGACATTACAATGCTCCTTCCCACATATAGAGATTGTTGTGAAGGCAAGGTCCGCAAAGAACATTCCACTCCCGCAACTTGCACTAGATTAGCAAAAATCAGTTTCATAAGAAAGATCGCTGCAATATGATACATTGTAGCACAACATACTTGATAACTGCATTTAAAGTAACAGTCCTGCTCGGAACCGACTATGGAAAATATCTATAAAACTTTTCATCAAGAAAAATAAAAGGGCCCTTTTATTTTTGTTGCATGAAAAGCATATTAATGACGTGTTGAACTGTATCCTTACTCTACCAAATTCATCCAATTAATGATAAACTGTTCATGGACATACTGGCTATACCATCTTTATTTTTCCCCAGCAATGTCACGAGCCAAAAAATTTTATTACCAACTATTTCAGATACAAATTAGAACAACGCAATTCAGTGTAGCCACCCTTCTTAACAAAACCCATCTCGCCAAATGTTTAAATTACGTGCATTATAAATTCCTATGTATGAAATGGATTGTAGTAGGAAATTGTTAAGAATATTCTAAATCTAGGCCAGAACTTTCAGTATTTTTTTTTCCTATCAGAACTTTGACATACAATTAAAGAGGCTGATTGTACCTAAAGATATCCATCACTTTTCTATTTCATCACTTAACAGTGTACCAACTTCGTACTGTATTACGAATATTATCATTATATTCGTAATTTCATTAATAACTGGTATCACTTCTCGTAATGCCCAGAAACCTTTAACCAATTACAGTATTATAACTAGTTCTACAAAATGAATAAGATTATTGGGAAGTTTAGCTCTATTTCAATTACTTTAAAAACAGTATTTCCAAGTTCAGATGATAGATAGTCAATATTTTTATCTGTCCAGTTAAAGCTGGCTTCAAATAGAGTCAAGCAGCCCCCATTCTTCACGATATCTACACAATTGATTTTTAACATGTACAATACGAGTGTTCATCACTTTGTAGATGACTGCAGACCAAGAACAGGGCACAGCTGTCCGAATTGAGTACATTTGTAAATGTTTTTGTCACAACTCCCTGGAAGAATGGTTAAATTCATGAAGAATCGCTGTCAATACAGAAAATAGCAAAGTCGTAGTTGTTATCAGGTCTATCTACGATGGAATTTCCTACGATTCAATCTACTGAATCAATGAAATTAAATACCTTTGACTGCCCAATATTTGATTTTGAAGGCAAAATTTTCATAGCTAGGCAAGATCGAGTCCCTGCCAAGACCTAATTTGAAATACTGTCATACTTTAGAACCTATGTAACCTTATGACAATACTAATTAGAAGCATTTGGCCTTATTTTTACATTTAGTAATGCCACATTGTTGGTGCTTTCATATATTCAATATTTACTGTTGTCGACTTTTAATGTAAATTATAACATGGCAAATTTTGTTGATTAAGGCAGCGGTTTTCCTGGTTTAAATAGCCGTCGTAATAGTGAAGTTGGCATACGCTATGTAATTGATGAGCTAGCAAAAGAGAAAGATTAAATTCCATTTTTTTTAGAAATACATTCAGAAATTCGTTTATATATCGAAACCCCCTCGCCAAATATCATTTTCGAGCCAAGTTAACGAGAGTAAATTGGCGATAGTGCCACAATTCCAGTAACGTATACAACGGCTCTTTTCCTGTGTAGCAGTGTCCATCCGGCACGGGGCTATTTTTTGTATGAATTGTCTGATTTATGATTGAATAGAAAAATCCTTCAATTCATTTTATAACCGCTTTCGACCAGTCGTGCGTGTCCAAGTTTGAGTGATTGGTTGGGGCGTTATGGCACAAGAGCCAGATTTGGCCATACTGCGCCAAACAGTGCTTTTAAAATTCTGGTAAAATGGAAGTAAAAAATGGAATTGCGAGAATAGGTAAAATACAGTATCAATTAAAAACGTCAAATTTGAATGAATTTTTGCTTGTGAATTAGTTTCATTTACATAACCAGAGAAAAAAGTAATTATGTTCAGAGAATTTATGTAAATTATTCTTAGATTTAATACACAACCCAGTCACATTAATGTGACCACCACCTACTTTCGACGTCAACGTGAAATAACCAATCGCAAAAGACAGGAAGTGTATATAAAGGATGTTCTAGGGCATCGGAAAGCATTTCAATCGTTAATTACCTTGATCGAAATGCAATCGGTCCCGCTCTGCCAAAGGTGGTTATTCTAGCTTTTAACAGGTGGTCACAATGCGACTGGACTGCGTAAAAATTTGCTTTTGCATTAGGTATAAATTCCTTCAGTATAATTTCGTGACCTTTTTAGGATCCGCAATGACTTTGCTTTTGGTAAATAAATTATAGTTTTAATGTGTTGTGTATATTTTTAGCCTATTGTGTATTAAACCTGAATTTGTATTTATTACTGGAATGTTTCTTATTTAAGACAAATTCTCAGTATTACTTTGAGTTCTCCAAGTTCAATATTAGGATTTAAGCTTCTTAAAAAAATCAGCATTTTCAGACCAAGGGCAGGTTTGGTTTGTCGCTCTACGGTCATCTTATGCACACTTTAGTCTAAACAGACCGGGACCTACGGCTTAAAGTGGATTCCGAACCACTACAAACAACCATGGCACCGCCGGGACTCGAACCCGAAACCTGTGGTACCGAGCGCCACAGCGCTAGCCACTCTGACATTCAGGCCCACAGACCGAGGGCAGGAGACAAAATACGAATACAAGATTTCTTTTCATTCTTCCCTCCAAGATTACAGTTACCTATACCGGAAATGAGAGAAATGCGAGGGATTTAAAAACTGCAAGGTGAGACGAGTAGGCAATTTTGGCGAGAACTATAAAAGCATGGGTGAGGGGGAACCGCAAAGAAAAGACGAGGAATTTGATGTTATTCCCAATGAATTTCTTATTAGCGTGATACATCTCGGTTCTTAATACTCTTAATTTGAACCAAATTAATGCAATGTGAAAATAATTAAAATTACCGATATGAAAGTATTATGCGTAGTCGAATTCCATATAAATAGTCATCCTTCCTCAAAACAAAATGTTGGGTATATTCAAATATATATTCAATATACACTCAAGAGCCAAAACATTATGACCACCTCTACATTTTGCAATGAACTCGCCTGGATGACGTGGAAGGCACGTGATCGGGTGGAAGTGGTATTTAACTGCTGCTGGAGAGTCTGAAGAATCATTCTTTCACTTTTGTGTGTTATGGGAAAGGCTGCGGTTCTAAGCGACTTTGATAGAGGGCAGATTGTAATGGCTCGAAGGCTCGGAACAAGTATTTCCGAAACTGCACGACTCGTGGGTTGCTCGCGATCTACAGTTGTTAATACTTATGCAAAGTGGATGTATGACGGTGAAAGCAGCAGTAGACGACGTGGTGTTGGACGTCCACACGCTATCACAGAAAAAGGTTGTCTGGAGACTGTCTCGCATGGTGAAGCAAAACCGAAGCCAGACAGTGGCTCAGCTGACAGCCCAATACAATGCAGGGCCAAGCAGAATAGTATCGGAGCACACTGTTCAGCGGACACTGTTGGATATGGGGCTACGCAGCAAACGACCTACTCGTGTGCCTTTGCTGACCAAGCGTCATCGCCAACTGCGCCTGCGCTGGGCGCAGGAACATCGTGACTGGTCCATGGATCAGTGGGGAGAGAGTTGCCTGGTCAGATGAATCATGGTTTGTCATTCATCACGCCGATGGCCGTATCAGGATACGCTGTCTTCCAGGCGAACAGTTGCTCCCTCAATGTACAGTAGGTCATACACTGGCCGGTGGTGGCAGTATTATGCTTTGGGGGGGGGGACATTTTCTTGGGCGTCTCTGGGACCCGTGGTTGTGGTAGAGCAGACCATGAATGCTACAGGGTATCTGAACATCATTGCGGACCAGTTGCACCCTTAAATGGCTTCTGCTTTTCCAGCTTGAAATGGAATCTTCCAATAGGACAACGCCCCTTGTCACAAGACTAAAATTGTGTTTTAGTGGTTCCAGGAACATGATGCTGAATTCCAGTTAATGTCCTGGCCGCCTAACTCACCGGATATCAATCCGATAGAACACATTTGGGATGTCCTGGGACGGCAGCTCAGAGTTCAAAGACCACCAATTCGCAATATCTCGGATTTGCGTGCCCGTTGCTTAAACATCTGGTGCAATCGGTCTCCGGCCACCTACCAAGGACTTGTGGCATCAAATGCCAAGGCGGATTTGAAGAAGATGTGTTGCGCCCAAAGGTGGGCCAACTCGTTATTGACAGGTGATCATAATGTTTTGGCTCTTGAGTGTATACGCGTATTTTAATATATACATTTCGTATATTCTTTATTTCAAATTTAGAAAGTATTGGGCATCCTACAAAAACTAAATCGTTCGGTGGGTTGGAGCAAACTACATCCAAGTCTTCCTCTTACAGGAAAGTATTTTTCATTATCTCTTCAAATGTTAATTAAACAAGTGCTCAGACTCATTTTAACAAGTCGCTGCTGGCTATTTCGGAATCTAATCGTGTTAATAAATTACACATTTGAACAAGTTACATTATATTTGGTTAGGGAAACTTCAAATAGATCCATTAGAAGTTCGGCATGGTCAATAATTACATATCGGGGTGGGGACTATAAGTGTCTTGTCAACACGTTTTTCAATCCAAAGGTAAATTGAAAATAATTTGTAGGATACAACTGCATTCAGAAAGAAAAGGTAAATTCAAATTCTTAGTCTTTCAAATCGAATGAATTATGTAGACAATCCAACATCCAGGTCATATTTTTATATTAAACATTTAATTCACATGACGATGCCGAAATAAATATAAGTGAGGAAGCATTTTTAAATTACATACGATTCGTAAGACAATTAATCGCGAATTGTATTGAGAGTTACTAGTTTCAGATAAGAATCTGAAATGTGAAACGAATAATTGTGAAATTAAAGTATATTTGGGGATTATTTACAAAGGTAATTTAAAACGGACTATACTATGTTGTTTTCATCATTGTTCAAACTTGCATAAATTTAAAAATATTATTAGCCATAAATATGAAAGTATATTTTTAAGAATTGAAATCAATTCTTTATTAGAACAATTATTTTTTGAAAGTTTGAGTTCCTGGAATTAAAGATATAAACCCATAAACCCTAAAGCAGAAATTAGGAAAACAATGCTCATCTTGGTGGTTTGGTTATTTAGTTTGTCGCACTACGGTCATTTTTTGTACTCTTCGGCTAATTAAACCAGGACCTACAGTTTAACGTGGATTCCGAACCACTCACAACATCCATGTCACCTCCAGGATTTAAAAATGATGCCTGTGGTTCGAACGACCAGAGCACTAACCAACTTACTGCTTATTTTTTTTTTTTTTTGCAACAATCATGATTTATTCTTGTCTTAAAAAGGCCGATACGTTCTATGCGAAGTTTTTTTCTTTTCACGAGAATTTAATAATATTTTATACGACACACAAAATCTTGGAAGATAAAATTTCTGAAAGCAGAAGCCGACACCAGTGATAGTGATGATTACAGTGTTGATAAGCACTACACAGACATCAATAAACCAGAATTGTCAAAAGCGCTCACTTAAACATTTAATCTCTCTGTGACAGAATATTTCACTCCTGGTAAAAGACACGAAAAAGGATGCCACGAAAAATTGCTGGAGCACCCTAGCACTGTTGGGAGTGCTTTTTTCGAGAATCGGGTATTAATATTGTTAAATTCACCGATGAAAAGTTAACCAATTAGAGAAAACCTATTCTCTGGAATTTTTCAGACATGAAATAAAGGCGCTGCTACATTTGTACGTCTCGGAAAGACAGTCATTAAAACATAAGACATGGGCTTACGATAAAATGGGAATTGAGCTATGGATGTCCGAAATGTTCAATTTTGCACTACTAAGATACTTTTCATTTGTAAGACGCTGCGCAATATTTAACAAAACATACCATCACTGCGGGATTAAATAAGATTAAAAAAGTAGCAAATTATTTTATAAAACTATATTAGTGAAAGATGTCATTCAAGTAATGAATGGATTAATTGACAAGAACATTTGAAGGCAGACGTTGTGTTAAAATCAAAAGATTCAAAAGAATATTCTATTTTTAATAAAATCTCATTTGTATCCTAACTGTTTTGGGAGAATGAGATTGAGAATTAAAGACATTTACCATTTTAAACAATCTTTGAATGACAGTATTGTATCCAATTGTGCAACTGTTCAATAATAGCTATTAAAATATGTTATTTTCATTTTAGCTGACAAAAGTTTAACAAGCATAATTCAATATAAAATATTTAAAAATAGATCAAATGCTTCTAAAGGAAGATAAAATTTAATGTTTGTCTTCTCCTTAGTAAAACTTTTACCGAGAAAAAAAGTCAATGATTTTTTTGTTGGTTTGAACAATGGATCTGCTAATGTTAAGAAATAGCAATCTTAATTGTGATATAAGCAAGTATCTATGAAGGAAGGTTTGTGACAAAATGCATCATGATTTTTAACCCATTTTTTTATTATATCTACTACATTTAGTAAACATTCACTTAAAATTGTAAAAAATAGGGTTTAAACCTTACTTGCCAGAAATTAAAAAATAAAATAGTAAAAATACTGGCATTTCTAATGTGACTATTATCTATGTATTCAACAAACCATACAAAATTCTTGTTAAGTTTGTATACTGTGTTAACAATATTGGGATTTCTTTATAGCTCTTGCCCGTCGAAACAGCCAGAGAGCTGCCTGGACCCTCCAGGTCGCCAACGAGTCCTGCAACAAGCAAGCCAAAAGTTTAAACAACTTATTACTAGAGCAGCGATCTAATCTCAGTTCTTGCCTAATTTACTTTTCTTTCCATTTCAGAACGCAGGGCTCATTCTCCGGAAAGGGAGGTCTCCATAAAGGTATGTACATATTTCGTGCCTCAATTCAAGTTTTACTTCTTTTGCTAATTTTTTTTTTAATCATGGCCTCCCACTTGATACTCAAATAGGTTGAGGTAATAAGAACATTAACAAAACAAGAGTTTTGTAAAAAAGTAAAGTTGAATTTGTTTTATTTAATCACTTCTTTTGAAATAATTCCAGAATAGATATATGTTGTCTACATGCACATAGAATGCATTTCAGATATTCTTTTAGTTGGAATGTTTACATACAGTAAAAAAACATTTGTCCATTTTTTTCTTAAGTTTGACAATAAAATATAATCAAACATTTTTTGCTAATGTTTCAAAACCCTTCAACTATCTCCAAACATTGCCTTAAGACGTAGATATTTTTTTAATCGAATTCAAGTAATCTTCTCTCTATGAATGTAACTATATAATAACTATTTGAGTCCATGCAATAAAGCAAGTGTATGATTAAGATTATAACACTTTGTAAAATCTACTTGTGCTGTTTAAATGTAACATTTTGTATGAAAAACCGCCAACGAAATACCTGATAGAGCAGGAGCACTTGGCGGTTCAATCTCCTGGTCCTTTTGCGCCGCCTCCTTACCTGTTATAAGGATTTCTTACGAGCAGCATGTCCCATATTATCCGAGCATATTTTCGTTTTTTTTTCTCCCTCAAAATCTGGTTTTAAAAACTAATCTATTTCAAAATAAACTACGGTTTATCTTAAATCTTTTTTTCTCAAAAATTCAAAAAAACTGAAAATTTCTGTTTTGGTGACTAAAGTTTACATGAACTTGAACGGATTTAGCATTTTACCTTGCTGTGGTCTGCTGAGGAACACATTTAGAAGTACAAATATATATATTTTTCACTTTAGGATTGTATAAATCTAAATGGAAAAAAAATTGTAATACATTTAGCATACATTAATAAATATGTACGGTACAAGGTTATACAGTGAAACTAACTTGATACAAAACCTTTCCAGGAGACCAAATTTTGAAATAAATCTTGGAGAAATCAAGGTTTAAAAATCGCATTAAATTCACGGAAGTCTTACAAGAGAAAGAATGACACCCGTTTATTTTCAGAAAGGCTTCTAAAGCCATCTCAAAATAAGTATCGATTGATTTAACCTCGTTTTTGTCAATTTACAGATCATTTCGAACACATTGTCCAACTATTGTATATTTTTTGGATACTGACTTTTACTTTATCTCTACATAAGAGAAGTCAGAAGCGATTTTTGGAGCTGCAGGACATGGCAAGTTTGTTATTTGTCTTCCGTACCTGCCACAGAAGGCAGCTTTTAGAATTGAAGGGGTGTGGCAGCTGGTAATTTGCATTTTGTTTCCGATAAAAAATCTGTATATGAATGACTGAGAGATGCCCAGTTTGCGTGTGTAATTTGACTTTCACGTTTGCCATGGTATGCTCGTAGTTTTGACAATCAATACGAACTTGCGAGACTGGGAATGTATGGTTAAACGTGACAAATCAAATGGCTTTACTAAAATGTGTAAACTGACTAAGTAATAAATTGAAATTGTGTTATAGCATCAGGTCTATGATAAATCTTCGGACACCAGCAACATCCTTTCCGAACTTTAAATGGAAGTTTTAAATTCGTTAACAATAGTATAAAGCGTAAAACTATTTGACAAATCTTGATAGCCAGTTACTCTTCGGAGTTCGATTGGAGATCGTAAGGAGCAATAATCAACACGAGTACAAGTCAAGTGAAGTCAATGTAGGCCACTTTAAAATATGAAATTACAAGACAGATATCGGGCTCGATAAATATCGCCCACCATGGAGCCTTTTATGTGATTGTGGTATTTTTATATGAATAAATGTACGCAAATCTTTCAAGTTGCAGTAAAATGTTTCGGAAAACCCTCCTGTACACGCTGGCCGAGTTGAACGACACAGCGGAGCCGAACGTCTCCAAGGTGATCCTGGAGGCCCTGATGCGGGCGCACACCTCCCGCCCCTTCCTGGACCCGAAGAGGTTGGTTGGTGGTGCGACATGTGCTACGACCACTGGAGCTGCCCTCTTTTCGTGGGTGAACAGACATCCGCAGGTGCCAGGTGCTGAAGCGAGAGTATACTATTCACGATAGTGTCGGTAAGAATTTGTATGATCAATATTCACCTTAATAGCGAGATGTTTCTAGTAATGGGTCACATCCTAGACAACTCCAGACCCGATGAGATTTTAATTGTCAACATACTAACATACCAGGAAACTAATAGTGCCTCTTACCAAAAAACCGAGGCCAAAAGGCGTGTTGTCCACACAGTAACTCTACCTATATTCAATCCTCACAATCATTTTCCTTATCCACGGATCGCCATGCACTGCGAACACGTGGATAAGAGAACAGACATTTATTTTAGAAGTTTAAGGTTTATTTACAAGTTATAAAACCAACCAGTTTTCCAGATAATTTGGATTTAACAACAAATTATGACAAATAACAAAACCCTAATGCGATTTTCAGTGGAAAACGAGATACACACAAATTGTTGTGACGTAACAGTGAGATTTGGTTTAGACCACGAAAGGAAATTAAAGAGAAGACAAACGAATGAAGGTAAATATCACTGCATTTCCCTGAGGTAGTGACACCAGTAAAACAAAGGTATATACTAGTCAACGAAATATTAAATTGTAATTTAAATGGTCTGGAGTGTTTCTACAAATAATGAAAAATGCTTTTTTCGAATATATACAAAAAATTAATCTAAAATATATAATGTATATTATTGTAGGTAATTGCTATGAAATATATAATGCTGTTTAAATCGTTTCATTATTTTTCCTAGATTCGTATACTTTATTTTATATATGTTTCAACAAGAAGCCATCAATTTCACTTTAAATATCTATAAGGAAATTTACACTTTAAATATTACTTAAACACATATATAATGCTATATATATTCAGATTTCATAGACATGTGTAGCATTTTCTTTTTAAATTACCATGCCAAATAAAGTTTAAAATAATAAAGCATGAATTTTGTGAGGGACGTTACTGAATCATTCTTGTTGATGAAAGACAAATCCATATTCTTTCGAGAAAGCATTAAGAACAATTAAGTATAAGAACTACAAGCAAGAAAATATCAATTCATCTGCTCAACCATGATTAAAATTTAATCGACGAAGTTGATATTAGTATATCATTTTTAACCCATATTTAAATCAGATGTCATCGATATCGAATCCATAGCATTCCTTCGAAGCCACCGCGGATCAGCATCGGATTCAACCAACTCTTGGTTGTTTTGGTAACTCAGAAAAATAAATTTAAATCCATTTATTACAGTAGAATTTGCAACTCATTTAACTCCATCTAAAAGTCAAACTATTCATTGTTACGGCAAATACACACAGTTTTAGCTTCCCAAAAAAAAAAGTAAAAAGAGATTCTTAAAAGGCACCGTTTGATGTCCCCCAAAGCCTCTCTGTATTAAAACAGAAGTTTCTCATTTGCAGCAACTTCCTGCACGAAAAACATACGTCACGAGATCCGGTCTCCCTTTGAAATCAAAGAACCGTGGCTGTCCATGCGAGCGAGAATCAAAGTCTCCGTTCCTTTCATTTGTTTCCTCCACCCCCTCCAGCTCGTTATTTCCTTCCGATCACTGAAGAGGAACCAAGGAAGTAATAAACAAGAGGAAAAGCTGCAGAAAGAAAACCTCCCAGCAAATGCTGCTGCTGCTCTTTGAATACTTGGGAAATCTCCGTGCTACTTTGCAACTAAATCCAATTGTATAGAATGGTACTGGATTGAATAAAATGGGATTTCTTATGGCTGAGAAGGGAATACAAATGCATTATGCACGCTTTTGTATAGCTGCTTTTTTTCCGTTTATATAAAACTAAAAGAAATTTAAACCTGAAATATTTTAATCTAGAAAGAACGGCGAAACTATATAATACTAAAAGAATCATTTTAACCAAATTTATTGGTTGGTTTTATGGACCAGATGCTGAATGAAAAATCGTTTTAATTGGTTACTCTGAAAACCGTTCAATACATGTAACTGAACATTTCGAATTGAAGAAATATTTGCCGTTTCCCAATACACCCGATATGCCTACCCAGTTTAATATACCTATCCCCAAGTTCGTTTTCAGTATCCTATTATGGCATCGTCCCAGGTTGTGACAGTTGTTAAGTCTACATTAGTATAGACAAGCCTAAATTCTTCCATCAGATTAAGTATATGTCATTCTAATTTTTAACATTAATAAGCATGCTTCATAATATCAAACTGAATTCAATGTAAAATTACGTAAAATTTTGTTTACTCAATTTCAAAGCTTCTTGAATGCAACTTAAATCTGTAATTAGGCTTAGTTAATTTTATTCTTTTAGTACATGAGGTCTTCCAATAAAATTTTCATCCAATTGTCTTCTACATAAAAAGCGGCCAGTTGGCAAGCTAGTGCTCTGGCCGTTGATACCACACGCTTGATTTGAATTGTGTCGGTGGCAGGGATGTTCAATATGTATTCCGAACAACTAATGTACGTCCCGTTCTAATTAACCTGAAGTGCGCAAAAAGGACCATATGGTGACAAACAAAAGAAACAAATCTATATAAAAATGGGAATTTGAAGATGTGAAATAGTAAGCATTATGGCAATCATTAAAGAAACCGAACAATTAGATAAAACTTAACATTCAAATATTTCAAATTAATGTTGCCATTTTAAAAATTGACATGACCTTTCAATGCGTATATATCGAAATATTGTGACATAAGCAATGCATGTCATCTTACTATTCAAAATTAACTTGATAATAAGGCCATATATTTAAAAGCATAGAAGGATTTATCTGATACATTTACCATTAAAATAAGGCGTTCACCATACTGGTTCTGGTGTTCATTTAAACACAGTTCACATAATTATTCATTTAGTATGATTGTATTAGTGTTAAGGAATAGCCAATATGGGTTTCGCCATGAACTGCATTATGTAGGGTGCATTTGCTAAAAATGGCTTTTAGCATTAAATTATGCTACTTCCTGAACGACATTGGAATAATCCAGCTTGCTGATGGAAGGCGGAAGAGGCGGTGTTCGACAAAGGATCCTTGCCTCTTTTTCGTCGATGAATAAATAGACTCTTGACGCGAGAAAGAAAAATTTTCCCCTCCAACAGCCTAATCCTGTCCTCCACTCGAATTCATTGGATCCATTAAGAGATTAAAATAATGCAAGTACGTATAATTAACATGGTGCATTTTTTTCATACCACTAGTTGTTCAAGGATTAAAAACAACGGGTGTATCCTTTAGAAATTCACCGATAAGTGGTTTTCCGGAAATTTCACATTTTTTTTTTCCTCTCCCGTATTTTAAAATCATAATTAAGATAATGGGATACGGCGAATTTTTTTTTTCCTTCGTAATATTGGTCGTCCAATTAGGGCTTGGTTAAAGAAACGCAATTTGTATATATTGTGCGCGGTTTTTGAAAGACACAGTTTCAATTAGCGACAGGTTCGTTTGGTAAGCTTATGATTATGAATTGCAGTTACCGATAGTAACTACTTTTTTTTAAAATGGTATATTATAATCTTCAATGTACTTCTGTGAGATTAAAATATTAAAAGGTATTTAGTTTTTGTTTTACAGGGTCGATCATTCAGAAGTTAATACATTTAGCTTAAATTATGAGAATCTTTAAGCATAATTTCCTAAAAGTGCTATAAATCTGCAAAGTACCACCAAAGTATAAGTGGTGGGCAAGTCTTATTTCTTTTCGAATTTTTCTTCATCCCTTTCCAGATCATTTTAGGTTAGTTTTTCATAGTATCTTGGCTGGCTACATTTTACTTTTTTTGACATTACCATTTATAATTTATTTTTTGCATAAAATTGAACATATTTAGTCCATGCAAATCGCTTTAATACAATATTTATGAAATTATCAACTATTTTCAATGAAAATGGGCGATAATTACCAATAGGCTTAGGGCGAATGAATATAGTTTTTAAACATAATGATGCACTCAAATTTTAATTAACAAACTCTCAACTCGCAAATTATTGGAATGCAAAAATGTATATTAAAGGCAAAAGTACTGTTATTTGACTGTTTACTTTAAACCTATAGATTTCTCATTGTAGCAGATGGTTGGTTGGGGTTTTATGGCTGCACCAAACGTCAGTACTTTTAAAATTATGGTAAAATTAAAAGTTAAAAGCTGAAAAGTATGTTGCTAGAACACACGATTTCTGTCGTGCTAAATCCGAACAGATTGGCGTCATAGCTTAGGAAAATCAGAAAGCCTACTTAGCCAGTACCTGCAATGCAAGTGCTCTTTGCATTGAAGTTGTACCAGGTGAATCTTTGAGGGGCCTTCCTCCCACTTTCTTCTCATTGTAACAGTGCCCCTTGTATTTTTATTTCATTCCCTTTATGCGGTATCAACGAGGTTTGAGATCCTTAAAGTCGCTACTTTAAGTTTATTTGAAGTATTTCTAGAAAGAGACTTTTATATGAAAGGACACATGTGAACGAGTTTAATGGTTGCGTGAAAGCGATTTAATTTCTACGTGTGAAATATAAGCATTGGACCAAGAATAATCTTAATGTGGGAGGTGATGCAGAAATGAATTTGAAAAACAATTTGGGGGGTGGTTATATTGAAGAGGACCTATTCTATAAAAAGAAGTCATCTATTACAAAACTCGCAAAATTATTTTGCCAGTAGTAACAAGTGAATCAAATTTTATTTGTTGCCATGCAATTTCTGAAACAAGCTGCGTTTGCTAACGCAGCTGAAGTTTTGAAGGATTATATTCTCCAAGGTTTACAAAATGGAAAACAATTTAGTATTTTAATGGTTCCGAAATCATTGAAAAGGCAAGTAGTATAAAGTTGATTCTTGAAAATACGACTTTTCCCAATTCTATGGATCTAATTCATTGCAAATATGAAATTAACATTGCAAGCAACTTATTAAATTTAGAAGGGACTTTGAAATATACCCAATAAATGCAAGAAACAATTCTTACAACTACAATGAGAAAAGTAGCGATGATGCTGTTCTGAAGTGAAACATGAGAATTTTGAATTCTTATAACAAATGTGATAGCCAAAAGAAAGCTCTAGAGTTCGTAGCTCAAATGGCGGATGATATATACGCAAACATTTTACAATGTGAAAAACAGATCCATTTCATTTGTTATTTTTATTCAATAAGAAAGTGTTCGTTAAAAAACAAAAGGCCCAACTTCCAATGTTTTCTACAATTAATCGTAAAAACGAGAACAAAAATAACTACTATTAAAGTTGCAGCATAAATGCTAACACTACTACTGCACCCAAAAAGACCAATTATTATTTTTTTTATTTTTTTATTTCTTTTTGTAAATATGGTGGTTGTGATTCGATATGGGTTTCATTTTTGGCGAAAAAGTCACGCGAGTTTCATCGGTTGAGGTTAAAGGTCGACCAGAGGGCTATTCGTCTTCAACGCGTTCTCTGCCTTCTTTGAACTGTTTACACCACTTCCAAACATTTCTTTCCGATATAGGAATGCTGACTGGAATGCATTCTGCAACATTCTATACGTTTCCGCAAAAAAAATTGAATGCAAGTTCTTTGCTCAATTAATTCAGACATTTCAAAAATCGCCGGAATCAGTTTTAGCGTCTCACAAAGTCAAGCGTAGCTCAAGGACTAATGAATATTTTTACGTGAAATTTCACATAGATGTCAAAGACAAAGCAAGCAACCTAGAAAAAGAAAAAATTGAAATTCCATAATCCCCTGAAACTTTATATGTCTCGGTTTTTAGAATTATACTATTGTGTCCAAAAAGCGATTCAAACACATTACATTTGACTTCATTGGTAAACACGGTATTATCTTTTGCATATAACTTTGAAGATCATATCAAGTTCTTTGATCACCTTAATAAACTATAACTGTTGCAATTTAAACCACATTCAATAATTCTCAACGCAATTTCCAAAATTAAGACTTCACCGCTTTAATCAAAAACGTAAAGCAACGTTAAAATAAGACGCGATATCTGCATATATGACGTCCATGAGATGTTTATCGTCATTTAACTAGAAAAGATCATAAAAAGGCAAACAAAGAATCAGATTTATCTCTCGATTTTCACATCGAGGGAACCCTTGTTTACGATAAAAGGCAGTCGTATTACGTTAAGTGCTCCGATTGTTATTTCCCGTCAGACCAGCAGACGATAAATCATCGCGCATGCTGCCTCGAGAAACACCGTTTCTCTTGGAAAATACGCGGGGAAGACAGTGTTTTATTTCGTTAACGTCAGGCTATTGATAAACGTTCTTTTAGACTGTTTTTTGAGGTCATTCAAAACAATAGCATTTATATTTAAAAATTAATTTGTTAATCAGGAGAATTTAATCATGGTTCTTTTCCGGTATAGAAGATTTTTACTTTAGTTAAGTTATTGCTGCAAGTTCCAAGGAAGAAAAAGTCTTCTACATACACGAGGAAAATGGGCTCCAAGATATGAATAGAAAAGTACCAATACAGAAATCGATGAAAGGTGAAAAATTAATACATTTGTGTTTCATGTATTCATTGCGAATTTACTAATTCCAATAAAATAAAAAAAAAAATATGCCAATTATACACTTTCAAGACATTGAAGTACATAGCGCGAAATTCGGCGATACATAGTTCATGATTTTAAGCGTTTCATACGAATCCATACATCCGAAAGTCATGTTACATTCCGCTTATCTGAATCGAAGATTAATCACTCTTATTTCACTACCTAAGTAGTTGCAGTCCAATCTGCAAAGATCCAAGTTAAAACTGAAACCTCTGTTCTCTATTGAATAACTTGGTCCTTTCTACTCACAAGCACTTACTTGCGCTCATGGTTTAATATAGCTCACAGGCTCAATCTTGGTACTCAACAGAGTGACAAGATGAGAAGCCATAAAATTTTCCTAAGACAATCGAGTTATATTGAAAGTAGTAGGAATGAAAGGAATATAAAGCATATTAAATTGAATAAAAAATAAATTAATTCAAATTAAAAATAAATTAAGTTTATATTCACCATATAAAGTTAGAAGCAGTCCAATATTTCGTTTTAAACTGCACAGTTTGCATAGAGAACGATGCTATTAAAAATTGGTATGGATTTTCACTTTATTTAAGAGTAGAGGGAAATAAAGTGAAATAGCGTCATGAATCTGTGGTTTTAGAATATGGTGGAGTAATTAAGATTCATTTAAAGGTATTTAGTATTGTATAATTTAATGCCTTAAGTAATTTATTTTGTTTGCATTTCAAGACGTTTATTTTTATATTTGCTTGCCAGTGCCGTATTTTATGATAACAGTATTACATGACGCGTGAACGATGATAAGAATAGTTTATTCTGATTTTTGAATGTTTGTCTACAAGAGTATAGAGCTTACAAGTAGTGATCCGGTACCAGTATAATAGGAAAATTTTACTTTCAATATTATTCCGTATTTATGACGCAAATATATGCAATGGACCACGTTTATCAACTCAAAAACAGTTGCTACTTGCCAAAAACAATTGCTCATTACATGTCTTTGAACAGGCAAAAAATTAAGCTAAACGAATATTTTAGAAAGAGATCGATTGTTAGACAATTATCAACAGAAATACAACTTCAAATATTATTTTTTGAACATATAAAATTCAATGTAAAGTAAGTGAGGGTGACTTGGATGATAGTTTTCTTGCCTAAACTTACAAAATATATAGCGGGAAATATTGTAAAACCTCACTTTTTCTGAATTTGCTCAACAAGAATTTTGCTGTTATTGCCAAGATCGATTGGAACCAAACAAGATGAATTCAAATCGCCGCCATATTGTAATAAAGCGATATGAAAAGACACCGGAGAAGCCATTTAGGTACAAGATCACCCAAAATGCCACCTGCTCCATTGGATCTTAACTGCATATTAACTCCAAATTAAAGGATACTCCGGTCAGAATCTCAAGCATACTAGCGTACTTAACTTCTCCTGTATGAAGTAAGATGCCTGCTGAAGAGTGGCGAACTTAGAATTTTCACCAGATAAATTTCAGTATTGTAAAAGTTTCTTTGCTGTAGTTATCAAGTATGTTGTTTTACAATGTATTTAAAGTAACAGTCGTACTCGGTACCGACTATGGAAAATATCTAATTTAACTTTTCATCGAGAAAAATAAAAGGGCCATTTTATTTTTTAATGAAAATAAGCATATTAATGACGTATTGAACTGTATCCTTAGTCTACCAAATTCACATTCAATCAATGATAAACCGTTTATGGACATGCTGGCCAATACCATCTTTATTTTTCCCCAGCAAATGTCACGAGTCACAAAATTTTAATACCAACTACTTCAGACTCAAATCAGAACGCAATTTAATATAACCACCCATCTTAACAAACCCCTTCTCTCCAAGTGTTTTATGACGTGTGCTATACATTTGATACATAGGAATTTATTGTAGTATGAAATTGTTAAGAATATTCTTAATCTAGGCCAGAACTCTCGTTATTTTTTCCCCATCAGAACTTTGACATACAATTAAAGAGGCTGATTGTACCTAAATATTTCCATCAATCACTTTTCTATTTCATCCCTTAACAGTGCACCAACTTCTTACTGTAACGAATATTGGGATTATATTCATAATTTCAGTAATAACTGGCAGCATTTCTCTTAACGCCCAAAAGCCTTTAATCAATTACAGTATTGTAACTAGTCCTACAAGATGAATAAGATAATTGGGAAGTTTAGCTCTATCATCTGAACTTGGAAATTCTGTTTTTAATGTAATTTAAATAAAGATAGTCAAGAGTTTTATCTGTCCAGTTAAGGCTGGCTTTAACTCCACATAGGGTCAGCAGCCCCATTCTTCACGATATCTACACAATTGATTTTCAACATGTACAATACGAGTTCTTATCCCTTTGCAGATGATTGTGCAGCCCAAGAGCAGGGAACAGCTGTCCGAATTGTGACAAGAACATTTACACATGTACTCAACTCCCTGGAAGAATGGTTAAATTCATGAAGAATCGCTGTCAATACAGAAAATAGCAAAGTCGTAGTGCAGTTATCAGGTCTATCTGCAATGAAATTTCCCTACGATTCAATCTACTGAATCAATGAAATTAAATACCTTGACTGACCAATGAAAAGTTTGCATTCAAAATCAAATATATCTAGGCAGGATTGATTCCCTGCGAAGACCATAATTGAAATGCGGCCATACTTTAAAACCTATGTACATTGATGACAATACTGAATATTCGAAGAATTTGGTCTTATTTTTACATTTAGTAATACTGCATTAATACTTTCATATTTTCAACATTTATGTGTTATCGACTTTGAACGTAAATTATAAAATCATGGCTGATTTTGTTGATTGAGGCAGTGGTTTATCCCGTTTCAAATAGCCACCGTAATACTGAAGTTTGCATAAAACTATGTAATCGATGAGCTAGCAAAAGAGAAAGATTGAATTCCATTTTTTTTTCGAAATACATTCAGAAATTAGTTTATATATCGAGATTCCATTCGCCAAATATCGTTTTTGAGCCAAGTTGACGAGAGTAAAAGTGACGATAGTGCCACAATTCCATTAACGTGTACAGCGACTATTGCCCTGTGTAGAAATGGTCATCCGGTGAGGGCCATTTTTGGACGAGTTGTCCTGTTTATGATTGATTTAATAGATGAAATCATTCAATTAATTTTAAAACCGCTTTCGACCAGTCAGTGCGTACCCAAGTTTGAGTGAATTTTTGAGTGTGAATTAGTTTTATCTACATGACTAGTGAAAAAGTAAATTATGTTCAGATAATTTATGTAAATTATTCATAAATTTAATAAAAATAAAGGAAATTATGCCTAATATAAAAAAACATGATTTAATGGCCTTTTTAGGATCAGTAATAACTTAAAAATAAAGTAAATAAGTTTGTTTTAGCGTATTGTGTATATTTTTAGCCTTTTTTGTATTAAACCTGGAATTTGTTTATTACTGGGATGTTTTTATTTAATCAATTTCTCAGTATTTTCAGTGAGTTCAGTCACTTTTTAATATTAGGATTTAAGCTTCTTAAAAATTCAGCATTTTCAGACCAAGGCCAGGAGACAAAATACGAATACAAGACAATTTTTTTTTTTCACCGTCCTCCTCTAAGACAGGGATGGACAAACTTTTTTCGGTCGCGGGCCGAAAATTGAAAAAGAAAAACGTAAGATTGACTGGCCAAGAAAATTTTTTTCCGAAATTTTAAGAATATACAAGGACTAGAATTTAAATATATTAATGACACGAATGAATTTGCGATTAGACACGCTGGTTTAGCCTTTTAAAACTATAAAAAAAAAAATATTTCCGTATACTTTCATCATTTAAACTACGACACTGAATCAATTTTGCTTTTTTTTTAGTAGCCATTTTGGGGTTGAAATATTTTACGAATAACTCAAACAAGCACTAGCTAATCTATATTTTAATAATTTCACCATTATTCATAATGATGCTACTATTTCCGGGCGGACTTCCGGAGGGCCGGATTTGACCCATCCCTGGGACAGGAATGCGAGGGGATTTGAAAACCGCAAGTCGAGAGGGGTAGAAAGGTTGACGAAGACCAAAAACGCATAGGTGAGGGGGAAATCGCCAAGAAAAGATGAGGAATTTGATATTATTCTTAAGTTTCTTGTCAGCGTCAAGCATCTTCTCAGCGTGAAGTCAAAGAAACCCGGTCGTATTCACCATTTAATTCAAGTTCCTAGAACCCAGTAGCCTTATCCAAGCATTTTTTCCTCCAAGCTAGAATTCGTAGTCTCTCACTTTCTCCCAAGAATAAAAAACCACCATCTCACAAGTTCTGTATTAATCTGTTAACTGCTCGGGAATTAAATTGGTTTATTTTTATTTATTAAGTATTTTGTTGAAGCCACCCTGTAGATTTTGTTTCCAGCGTTTTATTTCTCCTTTCGCAAGCAGAAGTGACCTACGGGTACTCAATACTATTCAAACCTCTGTTGAATTTTTTTTTTTTCAATTCATTGATTCAATACATGCAACTTGGATCTGTTATGGTGATGGGAGAACAAACAGTAATAAAAACAGGAAAGGACATTACTGAAGCTACTAATCATGCCAATCCAGGATCTTCACCAGCAAGACCTATGCATCCAAATTAGAAGGAAACTGCATGGTTCAAATTCCGCACCAATTGCCGACAAGAAAATGGCACTATGGTTCAAAGATGAAGAACGAACAAATTATAAAACTGCAATGGTAAACTGATATATGAAAAACAAAATACTTTTAATTACAAATATTTTGTTTACTTTCATGTAGCAAGATAAAAACCTCAATGTGGTTACTTCTTTTATGTTTAACGAAACAAGAGCCTTCATTAAATAATGTAGTTACCTCAAATCAATTTCTAGTCCAAGATAAAAATTAATTACTACATAATTGAACATAAAAATATTCTAATCAAATTATACATATTAAACTTTATGAATACTGAAACTCATTTTCCCATAAAAACGCATACGATGTTCAACTTCTGGGTTACATACGCAATGTTTTTTTTACATGCCCTTTGTTCATAACCCATTTAATATTGTTTTTTAAGATTTATACGTCTTCTGTAGAGAATTTGTTTAGAACGCTTTTAAGGTGGAAATCGTAATTGAAAACAATTTTTATACCAAGTCTACCACTACAATTTCGTGAGAATCCTTTTAATAGTACGATTCAATATCAGATTAACTTAAAACAATTTAAACTTCAATTCAATTCGAAATATTGGCCCGATGGTTTCTGTTGCAGGTATCGCAATATATTTTTTAATGAAATTTATTCAAAAGAATTGTACAATTCAAAAAACAAAGCCTTACAAAAAATAGTATCGACTGCCTTATCCCCCTTCAGGTATTGAGGGACAAACACGCGCAATTGTTCCCTGCAACTTACTGCAAAGAATGATTTTACCCATCTATTCCGTTTCCGAAATATCCTACAGAATTCAATTTTTTTTCCCAAAAAGAATCCTTTTCTTTGATAGGTATAACTTCAGCCTCAATGAAATGCTTGTTGCCTCAGGCTTTTATGTGCTGATAAATCCAAGTATGCACGTATAAAAGGATTTCCGACACTAAGACACAAAGCCCTATAAGCATTTGCATCAGCAACTGGTTCAAGAATGATCAATATGGAGACGAGGCAACGAAAGTCGCAACTCCAGACTAAAGCGGCATCGAGAGCAGGATATTGATACTTGGTTTTATTCCCGGGCTTTGAAAGCATTTCCGGCTTTTTATCGATATGTTATTCTTGAAAAATAAAATGTAGGTTCCATAAAAATATTTCGCATTGGAAAAAACCTGCTACTGAAAATAAAAGTTTTATTTTTAGTTGTATAGACAATCTGCATATTGATAAGATGAATATTTGAAAGCGCTGTAGTTATGCTATAAGTCTATCGATATTTGTCAAAAATGTGAATGTTGATAGTGATTGTCCCACTGCAGAAATTTGTAATCCAAATCGTTTTCTGGATGAAACCAAAGACATCTTTAATCAAACCGGTATAATAACGTATGTTATACCATTTTTTAATGTTTAGGTCTTTCCTATCACGTGATAAGCAATATTGATAAACTATTGGAAATCAAACTCTAAATAAATCTTTGTGACAAAATCTATGCATCATGATTTTTAACCCATTTTTTTTTATTGTAGTAGATGTATTTAGTAACATTCACTATAAACTTGTAAAAAAATAGGGTTTATACTTTACTTGCCAGAAATTAAAAAATATAATAGTAAAAATACTGGTATGTGTAATGTGACTCGATTATCTATGTATTCAACAAAACATACAAAATTCTTGTTAAGTTTGTATACTTTGTTAACAATATTGGGATTTCTTTATAGCTCTTGTCCGTCGAAACAGCCAGAGAGCTGCCTGGACCCTCCAGGTCCCCAACGAGTCCTGCAACAAGTAAGCCAAGAGTTTAAGCAACTTATTACTAGAGCAGTGTTCTAATATCAGTTCTTGCCTAATTTACATTTCTTTCCATTTCAGAACGCAGGGCTCATTCTCCGGAAAGGGAGGTCTCCATAAAGGTATGTACTTCTTTCGTGTCTCAATTCAAGTTTTACTTTCACTTGCTTTTGCTTATTTTTTTAATCAGGGCATCCACTTGATACTCAAAAATTCTGAGGTAATAACATTTTTTACAAAAACTTGTTTTGTTAAAGTTGAATTTGTTTTATTGAATGAAAAGATCAGACATTTAGCTTTTTTTGACAGTTTTGAATACTGAAGAGAGTTATTGGGATACTGAATTAATGCATTCAAAATTTTATATCTGAAAAACCAAATTTTTTTTCTACACATCCATATGATAACACCGCTAATTGTGTTAAAATTCTGCTCAATTTTTGAAAATGATTTGAACTATAATTTTATAGAGGATATGTATGCATGGAACTGAATTGTTTTAAATAGATTCATTTAGAGATGAGTTATGATTCCTTAAAACCCTTTTTTTTCATATATTTCTGCTCTAAATAAATTAGCTAAGTGACAAACCATCAAAACTTTAGAACAATCTTTTTTAAAATATAATAGATATATGTTGTTTACATGCAAATAAGAAGCATTTCAGATATTCTTTTAGTTGCAATGTTCACATACAGTTTAGAAAAAAAAATGGAAAAATGGACAAAAATGTTTGTTTTTAAGTTTGACAAAATATAATCAAACATTTTTGATGTTTCAAAAACCATCAACTATCGAAACTTCCCTAAATTCTTAAAATATTTTGTGATATAAGTGAATATTTTTTTCATCGAATGCAAGTAATCTTCTCACTATGAATTCAAATATAAAATAACTATTTGAGTGGATGCAACAAAATAAGTGTATAATTAAGCTTATAACACTTTGTAAAATAAAAATCTACTTGCGTTATTTAAATATAACAATTTGTATGAAAAAATTTTTTTTCATTGCAGAGACAGCGGATTGAACCGCCAAGCGCTCCCTACTCATACTGCTTTTGCTGCCCCCTGTTATGAGACATGCCCGTACCCTGTTATGGGACATGTTGCTCTAAAGAAATCTTTATATTATCCGAGCATATTTTCAATTGTATTTTTTCCCCTCAAAATCTATTTTAAACAGGATTAGTTTTTGAAACCAATCTGTGGTTTATCTTAAGTCTTTTTCCCCTAAATTAAATTTTCCTCCGGTTTTTTTTATCTGTTTTATCGACTGAGGTTAAAATGCACTTGAACAATTTAGCATTTGACCTAGCTGTGGTCTCCTGAGGAAATATTTAGACGTACAAAATATATATATTTTACTTTAGGTTTGTATAAGCGAATTGAAAAAACCAGATTCCTTGTAATACATTTAGCATACATTTTAATAAATATGTACGATACTAGGTTATACAGTGAAACTAACTTGATACAAAACCATCTCAGAAGAAATAATTTTGAAGTAAATCTTGGAGAAATCAAGGTTTAAAAATCACATTAAAGGCAATGAAGTCTTACAAGAGAAAGAATGACGCCCGTTTATTTTCAGAGAGGCTTCTAAACCCATCTCAAAATAAGTATCGATTTGATTTAACCTTGTTTTTTTCAATTTACAGATCATTTCGGAGCAAAGAAGCTATACAAATTTCCAAGGACAGAGCCAGTAAAAATTACGTTATGTTGAAACTCCACGAACAAATAAAAAATAAAATTCATTAACACATAATGTTTTTAATTTGTCATTTATGAAAAGTTCTAATACTTTTCACTGAAGAAACTTGCAGCTTGATTAATTAATATGCTTAATCACTATATGATAGTGCAGTAAACGATGTATTTACATACGTCCTTAATGGCGCATGCTAATATTCTAGTTTCTGGTGCTCACATCGGCGCCCTTTATGTGTATAAACAAGTACTATTGTTCGCGATTTCTTTTAGAATTGACGAGTTTATTTCAGAATCGACCTTCCAAAAAGATTCCGACATTTTTAATATTTCAACATAGAGTAAATCCAATTCAGAGAATTAAAAAATTTCCTTTCATTGAATTGATCAATTTTGTCCAATGAAAAATATGGAGAATGCCTTTCGGATGGATCCGAAAGAAAACGATTAAATATTTGTTCAAATACAAGGATTATTGGTGGGATTTAATTGCACAAGGGCTACATTTAGTCAAATTGCGACAAGTAATTGGCAATAATCGCAAGCAAAAAGTTGTTAAAATACTCAATTGACAGTGGGAAGCTTAAAAGAAATTAAAATCAATGAAGATTGCATTTTTAACCACCATGGAGCCTTGTATATGATTTGCATACATTTAGGCATAGAAAATACCACAATCTTTCAAGCTGCAGTAAAATGTTTTTAAAACCCTCCTGTACACACTGGCCGAGTTCAACAACACAGCGTAGCCCAATGTCTCCAAGATGGAGGCCCTGATGCGGGCGCACACCTCCCGCCCCTTCCTGGACCCGAAGAGAGGGCAGCGTGGTTGTGCGATGACCACCACTTCTCTTTGAGGTCTTTTAAAACAATAGCATTTATATGTAAAATTTGTTAATTAAACAGGGGGGAATTTAATCAGTGTTCTTTTTCAGTATAGAAGATTTTACTTCAGTTAAGTTATTCCTACAAGTTAAAAATTCTTGTACATACTCGAGGAAAATGGATTCCACAATATGAAGAGAAAAGTACCAATACAGAAATTGCGATAAAAGGTGCAAAATTAATACATTTGTGTTTCATATATTTATAACAAATTTATTAATTTCCATAAAATAAAAAAATTCCAATTATACACTTTCAAGACATTGAAATACATACTGCAAAATTCGGCGATACATAGTTCGCTATTTTAAATTTTGAAATGAATCCATACACCCGAAAATTTTGTTGCATTATTCTTATCTGCATGGTATATAAAATTACTCTTATTTAACTACCGTCATGACAGAAATAGATCTTTGCAGATTGGAATGCAACTATGTTAAAACTGAAACTTCCGTTCTCCATTGGATGACTTGGTTCTTTTTACTCACAAGCATTTACTTGCGCTCATGGTTCAACGTTTAATATAGATCACCAGCTCAATCTCTGTATAAAACAGTGACACTATGAAAAACCATAATATTTTCCCAGACAATTGAGTTATATTCAAGTGGTAGGAATAAATTAAGGGATTGTAAAGCATATTAAGTTGAAAAAAAATAAATGAAGTCAAAGTAAAATTATATTCACCATATAACGTTAGAAGAAGTCCATTACTTCATTATTTTAAACTGCAAAGTTTGCATAGAGAGGGAGACTTAAAAAATTTGCAGAGGCTTTCATTTAAATAATTCAAAAGTAGAGTGAAATTGCATCAGGAATCTTTGTTTATATAACATGGTGGAGTAATCAAGATTCATTTGAAGGTATTAATTATTGTATAATTTAATGCCTTAAGTAATTAATTTTGTTTGCATTTTAAGAGACGTTTATTTTTATATTTGCTTGCAAGTGCCGTATATGATAACAGTATCGCATGACAAGTGAACGATAATAAAAATGATAGTATATTCTGCTGATTTTTGAATGTTTGTCTACAAGAGTATAGAGCTTACGAGTAGTGATCCGGTATCAGTATAATAGGAAAATTTTACTTTCAATATTATTCCGCGTTTGTTAACGGAATATATGCAATGGACCACGTTTATCAACTCAAAAACAATTGCTACTTGTCAAAACCGCTGCTGATTAGTTTAATTTTTGCTTGTTCAGACATATAAACAAATATTTAAAAAAAAGACATCGCTTGATAGGCAATTATCAACAGAAACACAACTTCCCAAAAGAACATTTGAAGATATAAAATTCAATGCAAAGCAAGTGAGGGTGACTTCGAGGATATTAATTTTCTTGCCTAAACTAGCTAAAAAATATGTAACGGGAAATAATGTAAAACATCACTTTCTTTTCCTGAATTTGATTATTTGAGCAAGAATATTGCAGTGATTGTCAAGATCGATTGGAACCAAACAAGATTAATTAAATAATTCAAAACATATTTGTAATAAAGCGATGTGAAAAGACACCGAGATGCCATTTAGGTACCTAAATGGCATCTGCTCCATGGATCTTAACTACATATTAAAAATTTAAGATCCGAATAAATATGCTGACAGCGCCCTCTGAACGGCTGAATAAATAGCGAGGCGTTTACCACTAGCAGAAAAGCGATACACGTTAGCTCTATCGTTACTTATGCCTCTTCGACGAAAGAGATCGAGATTTGAACAACTTACAAAATTTGAACGGGGGAGAATAATCGGCCTTCATGAAGCTGGATTGTCTTATCGTGCAGTAGCCGCTCGTGTGCAGCGTAACAGCAGCACAGTGCTGCGTCTTTGGAAGCAGTGGACGGACGAGTGTCGGACAAATCGAAATCCGGGAGTGGACCCCGAAATGTGACGTCACCTCGCGATGATAGACACCTGATCCGCATGGCACTGACGGACCGTACAGCTTCCTCTTGGCAATTGGCAGCACAGTGGTCAATAGATGAAGCGCACAATGAAACACCTGCATCAATACGTAGACATCTGCTGCAGCGTGGTCTGCGTGCAAGGACTCCTTTATACAGGGATCCCTCTCACGCTAAACCGTCGCCGCCTGCGGCTACAATGGGCGCTCAGCATAGAGACTGGTGTGCTGATTGGCAGCATGTCGTGTTTTCTGACGAATCCCGCTTTAATTTGTGGTACCATGATGGCCGCTTTCGTGGCAGAAGCTATGTCGGCGAACGCCACCTTCCGGAGTGCATCATCAAACGCCACACTGGACGAAAACCCGTAGTTATGGCCTGGGGTGCCATAGCATATCATGGACGATCTCAACTGCTAAGAATTGTGGGCAATCTGAACAGCAACCGGTGCATCAGTGAAGTTCTACAGCACCAAGCTGTTCCTTCCTTCAAAGCTTGCCAGGCGCTGTATTTCAACAGGACAATGCCCGCCCTCATATCGCAAGGACACTGTTCAATCCTTTGCATCACGGCAGGTACAACTTGCCAGGATTTTTGGCCTGCGTATTCCCCGGATATGTCGGCGATTGAACATGTGTGGGATTTCGTTGGTCGGCGTCTCGCTCGTGATCCTCGTCCTGTTGCTTCTGCAGACGAACTTTGGGTGCGCATACAAACAATATGGAATGCTCTTCCTCAGGCAGACATTTCAAAATTTGACACCATGCCACGTCGTAGCAGAACTTATTGCGGCGCGTGGTGGCTACACAAAAATACTGATTCCGATCTCTTGTTATTGTTTTTTGCTTTGAACATTTAATCATTTATTTGTACCACTACCACTCAACTGTGTATTAAATTTCATTCAATTATGACGATTCCTTCATGGTGTTGCAATTTTCACATACATGAGTTTGAGCAATTTAAAAATCTGTCACAAAATTTACCAGACAATATACATTGCTGTCCTATTAACACGTTAAAAGCCGCGTTGTTTAACGTTGTGTGCTTACCTTGTATACTTGTAGATGAAATTTATCGCCTTATTGGCGAGCACCGATCGGGGCCAAAACAGATACCCAGTTTAAAAAGCACCCTCAATATTAAACAGATGTGGTTTGTTGTGTGGCATGAAGGCCAGTTTTCACTACTCCGAAAAACACGGCTTAACAGAGCTACAAATGTACTAGATAAAAATGTTTCAATCTTAAGATGAAATATGATTAAAATTCAGTAAGTTACAAATCACAACAAAATATTACATAAAAATATATTCAGATAAAATTGAAGGTCAGACAGATTTTAATCAAGACCATATCTTTCACATTGTATTACACTTATTCATAGAACTACAATCTAGACGAGTCTGATTCGACACAGACGACATATCGGGGCTTTTTTTTTTAAAATCTTTTTCTTTTATGAAACAAATCTTTAGTTCTAGTATACGATTTGTCTAGTTGCTTTGTTTTCCAGATTAAATGATTTTCTGGCTTATATGAGGGCAGTTATATTATTTGTAATAAACGGTAATAACAAATTTTTTGCTATCACTACCTTTCTTTACTAGTTGAATTCAGAATGGTCGAGTAAGTGTGATTAATCAGATCAAAATGAAGAACGGCAATCGACGAGTTGGCAGAAGTGGGGATCTCTCAAGGATCCATTCAGAAATCCTATCATATGATTTGAACATGAAACTTGTCAATACAAAGTTTGTTATGCAGCTGCTCATTTAGGATCAAATGGAAACTAGGCAGTTTACTGCGGCCGAATATTTTGAAAAAATAGTGCAGAACATTACGTTCCTTGAGACAATCATTACTGGTGACCGTCTCCAGGTTGTGGGATCTTGCTGCAAAAACAAAAAACAAAACAGAAAAATAAAAGTTATCCGGAGCTTCTTGGTTCATTCGAAAGGACGTGCTGCATCATGACCTACAAACAGAATCAATAGACGATCATATTGCGAAGCTTTCAAGAAAGTTGTTTCTAAATGTCAAGAACCATGAAAAAATTTAATTTAAAGCTCAACTATTCTTTCCCAACGAAGGTAAATACCATTATCCATATTACACAACAGGATGGAATCATGACCTCAAGCCTTCCTAATTTCTTCTATGACCCATCTGCAATAAACTCTCCAGTGCCACGAAATTTCCTATCGTCCCTCTCTTCTGCCTTGGCAGTGAGTACTGTGGAACTATGCTAAAAAGAAAATTCCATTTCGAAAACATCAAACTCCACCTGCATTAACAAACTTTACTACCGATCTTCAGTTTCAAATGTTGTTCGTATGTTTTCTGTTTCCATAAAGTTTATATTTTTGCAATTGTATATTTTATATAGGAAATATAAATGTATGTGTTTATATGTCTCCTATCTATTTACGTATTTATATGTTTCTATTAGGCATTTATGTATTTTGATATTGCTTAGTTGTCGTCTCCAAGTTTGCCCCTTCTCCTTTTTTTTAAACTTGTTTCCCTCCTATTAACTGTTTTGCTTTAAATTTTTTATTTCCTGCTAATTCTGTGATAATTTGTTTTATTGTATTTGAATTCTGAGCAGATGTGCACAGGTACTCAATCGACTATCCAATCTGGTAGTCTCCAGGTTGTAAACATACACCCATATCTAAAGTTGCAATCAGAATGAAGGAAAAGAGGACGTTGTGTGCCAAAGAATCAAATCATTTCAAAGTCGATAACAAATTATGCGCATTGCCTTTTTAACAACGAAAGGGGGTACTATGAATTTGTAGCAGCTCGACAAACTGTTAACCGCCTTTTTGAACGTTCAGGCGGTTATGAAATGACTGATGCCATTAAAATTTCCCTCCCCCAAAGCGCAAGGAGGATGGTCACTGAATCTTTTACAATGCTCACTACCACAGATCGATGGTTGTGCCGGCAAGGTTCGCCGCAAAGAACATTCCATTCCAGCAACCTCCACTAGGTTACCAAAAATTTTTTAAGAGATTGCTGCAATATGCTGCAGTTATCAAGCATGTTGTTTTACAATGTATTTAAAGTAACAACTCTTCGGAACCCACTATGGAAAATATCTATAATTTAGCTTTTCATGAAGAAAATAAAAAGCCATTTTATTTTTTTAATGAAAAACATTAATGACGTATTGAACTGTATCCTTATTCTACCAAATTTATCCAATTAATGACAAACTGTTCATGGATATACTGTCCTATACCATCTGTTGTAACTTGAAATTATCGTATTGTGTGTAGGCAAGGTCTATTTCCATTTTTATGAATCCAGGAGTGGTAGATGACGCCACCTCCCGTACCCACGGTGAGGTCCAAAAAAAACCGGTCAGCTTGGATAGAGTGAAAGAAGACCCCTTTGAGTTTTCGGGAAGAAAGGTAGACCCCGTTGAGAGAAAGAGAGATCTGTCTGGAACAAGGTGTGGACCTGGTCAATCAATTTTGCGGCGAGACATACTACATGGATGATTTTTATTCATCCAAAATTTTGCTGCGAGCCCCTTTTATATATAGGTTTTGACGCTGCTGGTAAATTTCTTGCCTACACACAGATAGGAATATTTCGCTTGAGGTATGGGAGAAAAATGATTATTTCTCTATAACTATTTATGAATTCTGTTTTAAATGCCAATATAAAATCCTGTAAAAATCCGAAATTTAAGTGTAATCATTGCATATTAGTATTCATTAAAAAGTAAATTAGTTGTTTGTTTCATTATTAATTTCCGTATTTATTTCAATTGTCTTTGAATAATGTTAAATTACTTGGTCGTCCTGCGAGTATACGCAAACTAACGGCATCATTTCTATGCTGGTTCTAACACCATCTTTATTTTTCCCAGCAATGTCACGAGGCAAAAAAATTTTAATTACCAACTATTTCAGACACAAATTAGAACAAAGCAATTCAGTGTAGCCACCGCTCTTAACAAAACTCATCTCGCCAAATGTTTTATCACGTGCATTATAAATTCCTATGTATCAAATGGATTGTAGTAGGAAATTGTTAAGAATATTCTAAATCTAGGCCAGAACTTTCAGTATTTTTTCCTATCAGAACTTTGACTTACAATTAAAGAGGCTGATTGGACCTAAATAATTCCATCAAACACTTTTTCTATTTCATCCCTTAACAGTGACCAACTTCGTACTGCAACGAATATTGCCATTATATTCATAATTGCAGTAACAACTGGTAGCGTTTCTCTAATGTACAAAAGACTTTAACCAATTACAGTATTATAACTAGTTCTACAAAATGAATAAGATAATTGGGAAGTTTAGGTCCATCATCTGAAAGTTCATATTCTGTTTTTAAAGTAATTTAAATAGTCAAAATTTTTTATTTGTCCAGTTAAAACTGGCTTTAACTCCACATAGTGTCAGCAGCCCCATTCTTCACGATATCTACACAATTGATTTTCAACATGTGCTTTATGCGAGTTCATCACTTTGCAGATGATTGTGCAGCCCAAGAGCAGGGAACATCTGTCCGAATTGTGACAAGAACATTTACAAATGTACTCAACTCACTGCAAGAACGGTTACATTCATTAAGAATCGCTGTCAATACGGAAAATAGCAAAGTCGTAGTTCAGTTATCAGGTCTATCTGCAATGAAATTTCCCTAAGATTCAATCTACTGAATCAATGAAATTAAATACCTTTGACTCGCCAATGAAAATTTTGCCTTCAAAATCAAATATATCTAGGCAAGATCGAGTCCTGCCAAGAAAAAAATTGAAATGCGGTCATACTTTAGAACCTATGTACATTTATGACAATACTAATTATTAGAAGCATTTGGCCTTATTTTTACATTTACTAATGCCATATTGTTACCGCTGTCCTATTTTCAATATTTAGTGTTGTCGAACTTTTTAATGTAAATTATAACATGGCTGAATTTTTGATTGAGGCCGCAGTTTCTGGTTTAAATAGCCATCGTAATAGGTAAAGTTGGCATAAGCTATGTAATCGATGTGTTGTCAAAAGAGAATCTTTCAATTCTAATGCCCTGTGTAGTGATGTACAAAAAAGCCGACGTCGGACGGTCGAGTAGTCCGATTTATGTTTGAATTCATAGAAAAATTCTTTCATTTCAAAATCGCTTTCGACTAGTCAGTGCGTGCCAAAGTTTGTGTTTTTGCTTGTGAATTCGTTTCATCTCTACATAACCAGAGTAAAAAAAGTAAATTGTGTTTAGATAATTAAGTAAATTATTTAGATTTAATAAAAAGTGATTTTGTATTGGCATAAATTCCTTCTTTCAGTATAATTGCATGACCTGTTTCAGGGTCTGCAATAACTTTTATTTTAGTGAATAAATTATAGTTTTATTGTTTTGTAGTATATTTAGCCTATTGTGTATTAAACCTGGAATTTGTTTATTACTGGAATGTTTTTATTTAATCAATTTCTCAGTATTTGCGCGAGTTCTGTCACTTTAATATTAGCATTTTCAGACCAAGGGCAGGAGAAAGATAATTTTCACAAAGATAATACAAGACAATTTTTTTTTCTTTCTCTCCTCATTCTAAGACTACAGTTACACGTACCTGGAATGAGGGAAATGAATGCGAGGGGATTTGAAAACCTCAAGTCGAGAGGGCAGAGAAGTTGGCGAAGACCATAAAAACGCATGGGTGAGGGCAAGAAAAGACGAGGAATTTGATATTATTCCCAATAAATTTCTTATTGCGTGATACATCTCAGTTTTTAAAAACTTTTATCAATTTCACATTCCATTGAGTTCAAATTACTGATATGAAAGTATTATACTAATTAAATATAAACGGTTACATTATTTCGTTTAATCTCCTCACTCGAGACAAAATATTGGGTATTTTCAATATATGTGTATTTGAATATATACATTTCGTATATTCTTTATTTCAAATTTCCAAGTATTGGGTATCCTCATTACAAAAATTAAATCGCCGGCTGATTGTAGCAAACTGCATCCGAGTCTTCCTCTCATCGGAAAGTATTTTTTCATGATCCCTTCAAAAGACAATGTTATTAAAACAAGGGCTGAGACCTATTTTAACATGCCGCTGCTCCAAATAAATCAAAGGAGCTTCCTAGTGTAGCCAGAATTCATATGTCAAGATCGATCGAAGGAGCTTCCTGGTGTACCAGATTCGTCATGTCTAGATCAAAGCAAAAGATTACGTCACTTAAATATAATTCCGTATAGGAATTTTCTTTCGTTATAGACAAATGGTCTCAACCTCTAAAACCTCCATAAAAATCTAGCTACTCACTACTGCAATTATTTCTATAAAACATGAAAAAGAACTTCAGTTTCGACAAGTCAAAGAAACCTGATTCTATTCACCATTTCATTCAAGTTCCTAGAACCGAGTCGCCTTATCCAAGGATTTTTCCTCCAGCTATAATTCGTGGTCTTTTACTTTTTCCCAAGAATACAAAACCACCTTCTCACAAGTTCTGTATTAATCTGTTAACTGTTCAAATTTAATTGGTTTATTTTTATTTATTAAGTATTTTGTTGAAGCCTCCCCCTGTAGATTTTGTTTCAGCGTTTTATTTCTCCTTTCTCAAGCAGAAGTGACCTACGGGTCCCAGTACTCAATACTACACAACCTCTGTTGAATTTTTTTTCAATTCATGAGTTCAAATATACAACTGGGGCAACTGCATTAATAAAAACAGGGAATGACATTACTGAAGCTACTACTACTCATGCCGATCCAGGATCTGCACTAGCAAGACCTATGCATTCAAGTAGGAAGGAAGATGCATGGTTCCAACATTACTGAAGCTACTACTACTCTATCATGCCGATCCAGGATCTGCACTAGCAAGACCTATGCATTCAAGTAGGAAGGAAGATGCATGGTTCAAATTCCTTACCAATTGCAGATAAGAAAATAGCACTATGGTTCAAAGATGAAGAACGAACAAAGTATAAAACTGCATTGGAAAACTGAATTAAAAATATTTAGTTTTCATATCAAATATTTTTTGTTTATTTTATGTAGCTAGAAATAAAAACATGTTCTGTTTATGTGGTTATGTTTAAAAATCAAGAGTCTCCATTAAATACTGTAGTTGCCTCAAATCAAAAAAAATTAATTACTTCATGCTTAAACATAAAATATTCTAATAAAATTATACATATAAAACTTTTATATGAATACGCGAAACTCACTTACCCATCAAAATGCAGACGAGGTTTAATTTCTATTATAGCGTAATTTTTTTTAATATTTTTATATACCCTTTGTTCATATTGGCGTTTAAAAAGTTTTTAAAGATTTCTACGATTTATGTAGAGAATTTGTTTAAAAACGCTTTAAGTTGGAAATCTTAATTGAAAACAATTTTTATACCAAGTCTACCACTACAATTTTGTGAGAAACCTTTTTAACACTGCGATTCAATATCAGATTAACTTAAACCGAGTTAAACTTTAATTCAATTTTAATTATTGACCCGATGATTTCTATTGCAGGTATCGTAATATATTTTTAAATAAAATGTATTCCAAAAGAATTGCACAATTCAAAAACAAAGCTCTTAAAAATATATTCTTAACTACCTTATTCCCTTCCAGATATTGGATGGACAAACGCGCGCAGTTGTTCCAGGTAGCTTACTGTAAAAGGATGATTTTACCCATCTATTTCGTTTCCGAAATATCCCTACAGAATTCAATCCTTATTTTTCCTCAAAAAGAATCCTTTTCTTTGATGGGTATAACTTCAGCCTCAATGAAATGCTTGTTACCTCGGGCTTTTATGTGCTGATAAATGCAGGAAATTTTCTCTCGCATCAAGAGAAAAACGGATGGAACGAGTAGCGGAATAGTAAAAGGATTTCCGACACAAAGCCTATAAGCATTTGCATCAGCAACTAGTTCAAGAATGATCAATATGGAGTTGCAACTTTAGTTGCCTCGTCTCTAGACTAAAGTGGCATCGACAGCAGGATATTGATACTTGGCTTTATTCCCAGGCTTTGTCGATATATTATTCTTTGAAAATAAAAGCGTAGGTTCCATAAAAATATTTCGCATTGGAAAAAAACCTGCTACTAAAAATAAAGTTTTATTTCAGTTGTATAGACAATCTGCATATTGATAAGGTGAATATTTGTAAGCGCTGTAGTAATGCTAAAAGTATATCGAGATTAGTCAAATATGAGTATGTGTTTATAGTTATTGTCCCACTGCAGAAATGGGTTTCATCTAGATGACGATTTATTTGTTATACAAGTTTAGATTGGAAAATAGTAATAAAATACATGTATTATACGGGTTGCTGATTAATGTTTAGGACCTTTCCTAGCACGTAATAAGCAATGTTGACAATATCATGCAAATATTTCACTTTCGTTTTACATCCGAGTGCGATATATGCTGAAAGCATATAATGGGTCGTGACGCCGGACACGGATGTATAGATTGATATTCCATCAAATATTGTCGGCTTAATAACCGACATGATTTAATCATATTTAATTTAAGACCAAAATATGGTTTTGTAAGTTTTACCTTTATTTATATATAAAATAAAAAATTTTATTTCTTAAATTAATTGAAATGTATTGATTTTGCTTCTATATTCTACACCACAGCACATAGCTAAATTTTCCGACAATCAATAGAGGAAAGATATTCATAAATGCCACTTATTCGTAAAAAAAAGGAAAATAAGTGAAATAATACAGAAGCAACGCATGATACTTTAACAAATATTTAATAAAAATGAATTATAAGATGGTTGCAATATTATTCCTGCAAACAATATTTTCAATCAATTTATTCGTGAATCTCCTTCTCATCACTGTCATAACCAACATCACTCTGGTATACGCTTGAAAGCTCAGCCAACGAATTCCAATTTAATTTTTTGTTAGAATCCTTTTAGATTACATATGGGGCGTGAAAGCACTACAGATTTATCATAGTTCTTAACCAATAAAGCTATGAATACAAAACTGCATACCTTTAGTTAGAGTTGAGACTAGAAACTAGTTGTTGGTTTAAGCTCTCAATATCAGCAGACTATCCCATCATATATTGACTATTGAAGAACAGACGAAGTGAGATGCGTTCGCGCAGCAAGAGCTACATGACTGTCCACGAAACATCACACTAGCGCGTGATTGGCTCTTTGATGTTTAAGCCAAATGACGAGCCGACGCGAGATCGGCAGCGTGTTAACGAAAGAATAGTGATTAACTCAAAGTTCCAAACTCCACGTTTAAATCATTATAACGTTAATACTATTACGCTAACCAAATGTTATTCTTTTCTGTGGGTAAATTTGAAAAATATTTTAACGAAACTTAATCTTTATTCAAAATGCCCTAATCCGACTCGCAACGTATTACTTCAAGTAAATAATGGTTGCGAACTATTTTTCTTACAATTTGTATAAGTAACAAATGGGTGATCATTGTCTTTAAAAAGTTACTGGATATAAAGGAAATCCTATTTTTCGAAAAAAAATTTGATTGGTTTTGTATGTAATTCTTATGCTAATTAGAAATTAATCAAATTCAATATTTCGAAGCTATTTAGAATGAATTTAACATATATCATTTCATCATCTTATTGTCTGCTTACCAAAGGGTATAAATAAGACTGTCCTAGAGAAAAATACATTAATTCACACAAAGTATATTTTTAGCATATTATGTTATTAAATATAGAAGCTAGTTTTGATCATTTTAGAAGTCAATGAAAATAAATCCCATTACTATAAAACGCAAATGTTTCCAATAAAAACTTCTAAAAATTACGTTCAGCCGGCTTTAAAGTCATTTCAGGATAGATCACATTTCATTTTTATTTCCCAAAAGTTTCTCCGGTACAAAAACATCCCAAATTCCCAATTTCAAAGTGAAAATACAAAAGAAAATATGAAACTGAAGAAAATCTAAGCTGTTTATGATCAGCGTGATGGGGAAAAACTCTACTGGAGGTACAACAACATAAAAACGTTTCTATGATACACACAAAAAATAGGAAACAAATTCCCGAGTAAAGCCCTGCAAAAAATAACATACGCGTAGCCTG
The DNA here is from genome assembly GCA_021605095.1 of Caerostris extrusa. Lineage (NCBI taxonomy): Eukaryota > Metazoa > Arthropoda > Arachnida > Araneae > Araneidae > Caerostris > Caerostris extrusa. Next base: position 45,069 of record BPLR01005936.1, read on the forward strand.
CAAAATCACAAAAACAAGATTCTTTTCTATCGCCTTTTCACCTAGAAACGTATCCAGCCGACTTAGAACAACCTTCGAAGATATCAATTTCGCACGATTTCTAGGTATTAAGATCGCATCTTCCAGGGGTTTTTTTTTCTGATTTTATTTTTCCTTTATCATCGTAATGCTATTTTCTCTTTATTGTCTACACCGTTATATTGGAGGTATGTTTATTGCATACGGATCAGCCTCCAGTGTACTGAGATCTTTTTTTGAAAATAAAAGTTTTGATCGAATATGTAGAATATCGTACAAGAATGTATTTGAATTCGAAGATAACGGATTTATTATTCAGAGATGGAAGAAAAAGGAATAAGATGAAGTTTCACAAAAACAGATGGATTACGATTTCGCTTACGATTGTTTCTTTCAAATTTTTTTAGTATATTGTTTGCGACATGTTTATAAGCCTAGATTATCTACTAGATGCCAAAAAGAAACTTAAATTCAAAAGTTCAAAACTAGGAATTTCGCTTGACATCGCATAGAACTTTGGTGTAACTTTATTCCCAAAGAGTTCTTAAACCTTTATAACAAGTTGCAAAAAGTAAGCCCAACTCAAGATTTTGGTTGTGTAGGCACAACAAAATCTTTAACAATTCAAGAAAGTTGATAAAATTGTAATCTTGAATGTTCTCGTAACGCCACGAAACTTTAAGATCAAACAATACTTTCCTCCATAAATTTCAGTCACACAAAAAGACTGACATAGACTACCGAAGAAATTTTTAAAATTCAATGGTCATTTCTCCTATCCACGGCTGTTATTAAAGTGTTATGTAATAATGAATTAATTGGGTCCATGTGAAAAAGTGTAAATGAATTTTAAAGATACATTTCATTACCATGGTCAAAGGTAGGTTTATTTACCGTCTCAATAGATCTTTAATAATCCAGGAATACGAAATTAATAATATTGTGCAACATTGTTACTTTCTGCACTCATATTGATACTACATCTACAAGCAATATTAGTCATCACAACGTTTTGATCGAATATGTAGAATTCTGAATAAAAATGTATTGAATTCGAAATTAATGAACTTATTCAGGGGATAGAAAAAGTAATAAGATGGTATTTCTCCAAATGCACAGGGGGTAGATTAAGATTTCCCCTTCACTTTTAATATGTTTTAGACACGTTAATAAGACAAGATTATCTACACGATGCCAATTATTCGATTAAGCAATTTTAGCAACCAGGTCCAATCGCCTTTCTAAATATACCAGGCAACAACTTGTCTGCTCTCGTTACGAAACACCTCGCATAATCTAACAGAGTCAATGAGCTCGTTTCTGATCAACAGAAGTACTTCCTCGAGGTAGATGGTCGAGCTGGTCATACATTACTTTTGAATCAAATGATTGAGTCATGTCTAAACTGTTCCCGATGTTATTGGACACATTTTCTCTAAGCCTCACCCCCGTATCCAAACTTGGAAGTTAGAAAGAGAGGGTGGAATATAGGATATCGTGTAATCCACGAACTCACAAGGGATATGGGGACGTCGGTGGCTTCTGGGAGGACTTTTAGGGGTTATTATTCGACAGAAAATTCGAATAGCTTGTACCCTCCAGGCGTGCCACCCATCTCCATAGAGGAACTCAAGGTTTCGGTGTTTTAATTACGCGTCCACGAAAGCAAGCTTTGAACATTCATAAACAACGTTGCCACTCTTGGAACCGCAGGTTTAATGTTCGTATACTCTTTAAATCGTAATAGATATCCCGATACTGAATCGCACGTTCATGAGCTAAGAGATAGCCGAACTAAGATTGCTAACTAGCCTAGTTATTGAACCGTGGGCGCAAAAAGATTCCCCTTAATTCTCATCCAATCCGGATAGCTTGATTATCAATTTTACACATTGTCAGAAGCGCCTTTGAATCTTCTAGTTTCTAAAAACAGCAACTGTGTCTACAGGGGATTCAAACATTAACTATCCTGTGCACGTTAGTGGCAAAATCGCATTGGTGAATCGGCTAGCTCTCTGGCCATTAGTACCACAGGCTTCATAACGGCAGTGTCATGTTAGGGATTCGAATGTACGTTAAAATATAGATCACAATCTAATTAGCCTAACGCAAAAATGATCATAGAGCGATAAACTAAACTAATTCACGTTGGCCCCGAGCCAACATTTCAGCAAACATGGCAACTGAATAGTCGATGAAATGACGCGCTTGATGAGATGATCAGATAATGCTTCAAGATACATCTTAAAACATTTACACCCATTAATAAGTACGGCAATTATTCTAATTTTATAAAGCAAATTTTACACAACTTTAATATGCAATGAAATATGCAATTTTCCGTCAGAACGATATTAAAACTTTAATAGTTGATTAAAATATAGAAGTTCTTATGGTCAATATTTGACTACAGTTTGGGAAAAAGCGTTTTTACAAGGCAGTTAAAATACTTTTGTTACAAGCATTTATCCTAAACATTTTCTCAGACGGTTCCATCCGGAATTCATCAAAGTATATGCATCTACACAAGTTCCGATTGACACATCCCAACCGAAACGCGATCGGTTGAATCGATTCCAATCTTGGCTGGATTTGGCCAGATTGTTTCCAAGCTCGATTCCCTTTAATCTTGAATTTAAAGCAGTGTGATCATCCGTTCAACTCGCATGAATTTGGATAGAATCTCAGTTACGGAATACGCATACAATATTCTGGACGCTTCATCACCAGCTGATTTGAAATTTCTTAAGAGTGACTGAATTGGCCACTGAACAGATCAGACCTAGATTTAAATTGGCCAAATATGCTAGCCATTTTTTCCAGTTTTACATTACCTAAATTTCGGATATATTTTACTATTGTTATCGAATTAAGTATACAGTTGAACTGCTTAACAGTTCTTATTTATGGAAACTAAATTCATAAAAATAACCTTGACATTTTGAAGTTCAGGAATTAAGCTAGCATTTGTAATTTTACCAATTTATTGGTGTGGATAAAAGTTGTAAATAACTTCGCTCCCAATTTTATTGTCTTAATCCGTTACTATTAGACGGTTCGTAAAAGACCACAGAAAAAAAATTTATAAATTTACCAACAAGATACTGCATGAAGCCCAGAAATAGAGTAACATAAAAAAATAACCGATTTGAACAAGCATCTTGCTACATCGAGAAAATGAATGCAGACATAAAATAAAATTGTCATTCACGATGATTTTATTCAATGATTGCATTCAATATCACATACTTTAAATACATGAATCTCTAGACTAAACTATTCTTTCAGTCTAGCTATTTACTTACATCGATTTAAATATATTAAGAAATGAAAAAAAGGTTAATAAAATGCATTTATGTTTAAAACCACTCTGCTTTTATGCAAGTCGAATGAAAAACTTCAATTAACTTTAACCACTTGCTCAGTTTTATTATTATATAGTAGTTAACATATTATGTTTAAGATTTGGGGCAAGTAGATCACAAAGGAATTAAAAGGAAAGGAGATTACTCATGAAGAAAGATCATCATAAAACTTAGGAATGAAGGCAAATCTCTTCGGGAAATTGGCAAGATTGTTGGAAGGACTCATTCCTCTATCCAAGGAGTGACCAATAATTACACTTCATCCAAATCTATAATCTCAAAGTCACGTTCCGGACGTTAACATAAGCAATGTTTTTTTTTACATGCCCTTTGTTCATAAGCCATTTAATATAGTTTTTCAAGACTTGCACGACTTCTGTAGAGAATATGTTTAGAACGCTTTAAGTTAGAAATCTTAATTTAAAACAATTTTTTATACCATTAAAAATTTAATTTTTATACCAAGTCTACCACTACAAATTCGCGAGAATCCTTTTAATAGTACGATACAATATCAGATTGAATTGAAGTTTAAATGGGTTTAATTTAATTTGAATTATTGGAACACATGATTTTAATTGTAGGTATCTCAATATAGTTAACGAAATGTATTGCAAAACAATTGCACAAGTGAAGAAAAAAAAAAAAGACCTTATAAAAAATAGTCTCAAATATCACGCGCAGTTGTTCCATGTAAATTACTGCAAGGAATGATTTTACCCATCTACTCTGTTTCGGAAATATCCCTACAGAATTCAATACTTATTTTTCCCCGAGAAGAATCCTTTTCTTTGATAGGTATAACTTCAGCCTCAATGAAATGCTTGTTACCTCTGGCTTTTATGTGCTGATAAATCCAGGGATATTTTCACTCGCATAAAGAAAAACTGATGGAACGAGTAGCGGAATAGTAAAAAGGGGTTTCCGACACTGACACAAAGCCCTATAAGCATTTGCATCAGCAACTAGTTCAAGAATGATCAATATGGGGACGAGGCAACGAAAGTTGCAACTCCAGACTAAAAGTGGCATCGAGAGCAGGATATTGATACTTGGTTTTATTCCCGGGCTTTGAAAGCATTTCCGGCTTTTTATCGATATGTTATTCTTGAAAAAATAAAATTGAGGTTCCATAAAAATATTTCGCATTGGATAAAACCTGCTACTCAAAATAAAGTTTTATTTTCGTTGTATAGACAATCTGCATATTGATAAGGTGAATATTTGTAAACGCTGTAGTTATGCTATAAGTCTATCGAGATTAGTCAAAAATGAGAATGTGTTGATAGTTATTTTCCCACTGCAAAATTGGTTTCCTCCAGAAGGAGACTTATATTTTTTTTTTTTATAACAAATAATATATTATATCGGTTTCTTAAATGTTTAGGCCTTTCCTAGCACGTAATAAGCAATGTTGACAATATCATGCAAATATTTCACTTTCGTTTTACATCCGAGTGCGATATATGCTGAAAGCATATAATGGGTCGTGATGGCGGACACGGATGTATAAATTGATATCCATGGTTGTAAAAATTAGATTTCAACTTAATTTGTATATTCAACAAATTATCTTGTGTTTGCTGTAAATCTTTCAGCCTATAATTGAATCTGATATTCAAGAGTTTTAATTTTTGCCTCGTCCCGTTTATCCTGAAAATTTAACCCATTTAATAACAAAATCAACATTGACAATATTAGTCATATTTAAAGAAAAGGATTGAATAGCTTCGTGAAAAAGAATGTTTGTTTTTAACTTGATGAAATTCGTAGATTCTAGTATTTCATATAAAGTTCGTTAGATTACTAGTATGGCTGACAAATCTGTTTATGAAGCTATTACTCAAGCTTTTATGATTACAGTGTTTTCTAAACAAAGAAGTAATTGCATTAATTCCAGGGAAAAACAAAACTTGATGTGTGATATCCAAATAATCCGAGTTTTAAAGCTTTTAAAAAATCACAGCTACACTGTTCTACGCTTAATATCATAAAAATAGAATCAATGAAGTTTTATAAAATGTGGAATGGTAACTTAAAATGATTCATTCAAAAACTTGTTCAGCCGGAAAAAATAGTTTTGTTTTACACTGCGCTCTTAGTAAGTACTATTAGAAATAGGATAGCACAGAAAAAAAAAAAAAAGACCAAACTTAATTTCTCCAAACTAAATGGGTTTTTTTTTTACAAGTTTCTTTGACAAATCTTTTTCAGCCCTTAAAAATATTTATGAATCTGAGAAAATGCAAGTTTTGCAATTGACACATAAAATATCACAAAAATTTCTGTATCCCGCCTTTATATGCATAATGAAATGAAATATTTTTGTTAAATCTATTCAATTGAACTAGTTCAACTGCTTTAAAGAGTGAGCAAAATGAAAAAATAAACAATACAGCAGTATTTTATTTTATATAAAACGGTTGGGAAAATGTTAAATATCCTCAAAAGGTTTCAAATTGAATGACGACGTTTGGAAACCAATAGAAAGTATTATCGGTAAAAATAATATTTAAAAAAAATAAAACACAAGATTTAAAGCTGGGCTTTGCTTTCAAGATAGTTTCAAAGAACTCAACTATTCTCAACGAAAATTATTGGGATTTCCTGATAAAGGTGGTACGTTTCCTAAAAAACCGCACACCTCCGGCCCCTTCCCGGACCCTAAGAGGTGCAGCGTAGTGGTGCGACATGTGCCACGATCACTCGAGCCGCCTCTTTTCGTGGGTGAACATGGACATCCGCAGGTTCAGAAGCGGAAGATGAAGTGCAGATACTGTAAATTCGACGAGGGGCACCTGGGCGTCGAACCCGTCTTCTGCTCCAACGGCCTGGAAGAGCGGGCCAAGAACGACCCTCTTCCTGTGACTGAAACCGTTTCACTGAACTCTCTCAGGGGGCCTGAACGGCCGAGTGGCTAGCGCTCTGGGGCTCGGTTCCATAGGTTTCGGGTTCAAATCCCGGCGGTGCCATGGATGTTTGTAGTAGTTCGAATCCACTTTAAACCATAGGTCCCGGTCCAATACGATCGTTGAGCGTTGCGGGGCATTGTTACTTCGCGTCCGTAGCTTATCTTCAAGCTTCCTGTATGGTGCTAGGTGAGTAAAATCTGGGCAGCGCTTGCCTGCACAGATGTTAAGATCAATGATAATTGTCTAAGTGTTCTCCAGCTGCATTTGAGCAAAAAAAAAAAAAAAAAAAAATATTTTTAATACGGATCTATATAATCAGAATCGGCCCTTGACAACTTAATCCAACTGAACTTTGGAAAACCTACACTCTTAGCGAGAATACCAGAAAGTGGACCATCATTCGAATCGAAAACAACTCTAGACGTGAAAGCTTGATAAGTGCCAGCCAATTCATGGTACGGAGATTGGCTTCCACTTGTAGATGTGCGGTGCAAGTGATGCGTTACAAACACCACAGCCGTAACTCCGTTTGAGCCTAATCTGCTAAAAAAACCAAAAACCTTCAGTGGCGAGCAATGCCTTTTGAACTTTTGCCCCAAGATAAATTGAACACAGTCCCAACAGATTGTACTAATGTATTAATTCGGTTGACAAGCTAAAAGTGCGTGTTCACATTAAAAATGTACTTCTGCAAAAAGCGACTCATTTGACTGAAAATAGACAGTTTATACCAACTCTTCTTACAGAAAGCTGTTACGTCTACTTTTTTACACGTCTCTTCAGAAGTAAATTGAGCCAGTCTTTCTCGCAATCTTTTTCGATCACCACACGCAATGGACTCGTAATTGTTTCTATTTTCCTTTATTCAAATTATCCCCTTAACCTTCAAAAAAATTGATCAAATGGGGACTTTTCATTCCAAGCCCAAACAAATACTTTTTCATAGTTAAACTTGTCTTTCATCTATCCCCGTTTATTATTAAGTGGGGATTTGTTGATTTCATACAGCAAAAAAGTATTTATGGAAATTTCTATTGCGAATGTTAATTTATTGATTAAATTTCAAATTGAATCAAATGTCGCATCATTACATTTTCGTTTGTCTACCACTTTCATGATCTTCTCGATATAGAATGTATCGTCACTCAAATAACAAAGGTAATAAGACAAAGCTGCATCTTGGTGGTTTGGGTACTTTGTCACTCTACGATCATTTTTTGTACCTCTCTGCTAATTAGGCTAGGACCTACAGTTTAACGTGGATTCCGAACCACTCACAACATCCATGTCACCTTCATGATTTAAACCTGACGCATGTGGTTGGAATGACTAGAGCACTAACCAATTTACTACTTGTATGTTTGTGATAATCATGACATTCTTACCTTAAAAATACCTAAACGTTCTATGCGAAGTTTTTTTTTTTCACGAGAGTTTTATTAGAGAGAATTTTATACGACCCACAAAATCTTGGAAGATGAAATCTCTGAAAGAGAAGCTGACACCAGTGATAGTGATGATTACGATGTTGATAAGTATTTCCCAGACAATAAATGTTTAAGGGAGCACACTTTTTTCTGGTTTTTTTAAACACTCTGCTACAGAATATTTCACTCCTGTTAAATGAATGACAAGATGCACGGAAAATTGCTGTAGCACCCTAGCACTTTTGGGGGTATTTTTTTCGACAATAAGGTGTTAATATACAACAAACCAACACCTTTCCATCTCTTAATTTTGTCCACCAGTGTAGTTAAATTCACCGATGAAAGGTTAACCAATTAGGTAAAAACTATCCTCTGGAAATTTTCAGACATGAAATAAAAGCGCTGTAGTATTTGTATGGCTCGAAAAGACAGCCATAAAAACATGAGGCATGGTCTTACGATAAAACGATTTTTTGTTGGTTTTAACAATGCTATTTCTTATCTTTAGCAGAACCAATCTCAATTGTGATATAAGCATGTATCTATAAAGGAAGGTTTGGGACGAACTCTATGCATCATAATTTTTAACCCATTTTTTTTCATTTTAGTAGATATATTTAGTAGACATTCATTATAAATTTGTAAAAATAGGGTTTAAACCTTGTCAGAAATTAAAAAATAAAATAGTAAAAATACTGATATGTCTAATGTGACTCGATTATCTATGTATTTAACAAAACATGCAAAGTTCTTGTTGAGAATGTATACTTCGTTAACAATATTAGGATTTCTTTATAGCTCTTGCCCGTCGAAACAGCCAGAGAGCTGCCTGGACCCTCCAGGTGCCCAACGAGTCCTGCAACAAGCCAAGAGTTTAAACAACTTATTACTAGAGCAGTGTTCTAATCTCAGTACTTGCCTAATTTACTTTTCTTTCCATTTAAGAATGCAGGGCTCATTCTCCGGAAACGGAGGTCTCCATAACGGTATGTACATCTTTCGTGTCTAAAAAATAAGTAAAACTTGAATTGAATCATGACATCCACTTATTACCTCAACCTATTTGAGTATCAAGAACATTACTTTTTACAATAATCTTGTTTTGTTAAAGTTGAATTTGTTTCATTTGAAATTAAGATCAGACCTTTAGCTTTTGTTGACAGTTTTGAAAGTCATTAGAAGTTGATATACAACCCACGATTTATTGGAATACTGAATGCATTCAAAATTTAAAATTGAATGTCTGAAAAACCAAATTTTTTTTTCTACACCACCGTATAACACCGCTAACGGTGTTTAAATCATTTTCAAAATTGAGCAGAATTTCAACTATGCTTTTATAGATGATATGTATGCATTGAACTGAATTGTTTTAAATAAATTTATTTAGAGATGAGTTGCGATTCCTTCAAACCTTTTTTTTTTTCATATATTTCTGCTCTGAATGAATTATCTGAGTGACAAGCCATCAAAACTTAACAATATCATTTTTTAATTCAAGAATAATAGATGTATGTTGTCTGCATGCATAGAATACATTTCAGATATTCTTTTAGTTGCAATGTTTACATATAGTTAAGAAAAAAATGGACAAAAAGAGAAACCGTTTTAGTTTGACAGTAAAATATAATCAAACATTTTTTGCTGTTTCAAAAACCTTCAACTATCGAAACTTCCGAAAATTATTAAAATATTTTGACTCCAAACAATGCCTTAATAATTTTTTTTATCGATTTCAAGTATTCTCACTATGAATGTAAATATATAATAACTATTTGAGTGGATGCAACAAAATAAGTGTATGATTAAGCTTATAAAACTTTTTGTAAAATAAACATCTACTCGTGCTATTTAAATGTAACAATTTTGTATGAAAGAGACAGCGGGTTGATGCGCCAAGTGTTCCTGCTCCATCTACCGCTCTTACTCCTTTTGCCGCCCCCGTACCTGTTATGGGACATGCTGCTCGGAAGAAATCCTTATAATATCCGTGGAAATTTTCAATTGTATTATTCCCCCTCAAAATCTTTTTTTGAACAGAATTATTTTTGAAACCAATCTATGGTTTATCTTAAGCCTTTTTCCTCCTAAATTAAAAATTAAAAAAAGACAGGAGGAATATTTATCTGATTTGATGGCCGAGGGTAAATGCACTTGAACGTATTTAGCATTTGACCAAGCTGTGGTCTGCTGAGGAACAGATTTAGAAATAGAGGGAGAAGATATCAAATTTGCAGACGAAGCAGAGTTCTTAGTTGGTGGTTTTGGAGAGGAAAAAGGCTTTAAAAGTTACAGTGGTGGGCAAACAATGCCCGCTATGGCGGAGTCAGCCATGACGGAAATGGAAATAGACGGTTTACTTATGGAAGGTATAATAGGAATGTGTTTTGTGGATAATCATAATTAGGATAATGCGACTCATTAACGTATATATATTTTTTTTCAATTTACGATTGTATAAACCAATTAAAAAAAAAAAACGGATGCATTGTAATACAATTAGCATACATTTTCATAAATATGTGCAATATTAGGTGATGCAGTGAAACTAACTTGATACAAAATCATCGCATAAGAAATAATTTTGAAGTAATCTTGAAAAGAAATCAAGGTTTAAAATCACATTAAAAGCAACGAAGTCTTACAAGAGAAAGAATGACAACCGGTTATTTCAGGAAAGGCTTCTAAACCCTTCTCAAAATAAGTATCGATTGATTTAACCTTGTTTTTTTCAATTTACAGATCATTTCGGAGCAAAGAAGCTATACAAACTTCCAAGGACAGAGCCAATTAGGTTACGTTATGTTATGTTGAAACACCACGGACAAATAATTTTTTGTAATTTATTAAGACATAATGTTAACGTTATCATTTATAAAATGTTAAAACATACGTAGTATAAGTAAATAAATTTATCCTAATAATATTTGAAAGTTTAAATAGATTTGTTTAGTTTGCAGAACATTGAATCAATGGTTATGGATTTGCATCAAAATATACAATTTTAAATGTTTATGGTCAATTTTGAAAAACACAACAGAAAAATTTTTTTAAATGTTTTCCATAATTTTTAAAAGTTAATGTTTTAAGATATAAATTAAAGAGTTTAATTAGATAAAATAAAAAAGTAGTGGTTTCTAATTCAAGAAACTTCACAGTTTATAACTTAAGCAAAAAACGAATGAAAGTCAACCAACTAGTTTAACCAACTTATAAAGCTAATGCTTTTAATGAAAAACCTATATATGGATTAATTAGTACTTTAAGTACTAAACGAGTGCAGTAGACGATGCATTTATGTACGACCCTGATGGCACATTATGATATTCTAGCCTTGGCGCTCGCATTGGCCTGCGTTGTGTGTAAAGACGTATTATTGCCAATGATTATTTTTTTTAGAACCTATGAGTTGAGCATCGACCTTCGAAATAAGATTCCGACATTTTTCAATACTTAAATATAAGGAGTTAAATCCCATTCAGAGAAGTTTAAAAATTCCTTTCATTGAATGGATTGGGTTTTGAAAACTGAAAAATCACGAGAATATTTTCGAAAGGATCTCGAGGTAAATTGATTAAATATTGTTCAAATACAAGAATGGGTGGTTGATTTAAATACCCCAGACTAGATATAGCTAAATCAAGCCAATTCTCACAATGAAAGCTGAGAACATACACTATTAACACAAAGCAAGATTTCAGCAGCAACGACTTGTGTCATTCTTGTTGATAAAAGACGAATTTCAAGGAAGCATTAATAATTAAGCACAAGAACTACATTTATTTTTTTAGAACTACCCGAAATACCAATTCATCTGACAATGATTAATCAACAAAGTTTTTATTAGTATATCATTTTCAACAAATTTTTTAAATCAAAGGACATAGATATCGAACACATATCATTCCTTCGAAGCAACCGCAGATCAGCATTGGGTTCAACCGTCTCTTGGTTGTTTGGTAACTCAGAAAAAAAATAAATTTAAATACATTTATTACAGTAGAATTTGCAACTCATTTAACTCCATCTAAAGTCAAACTATTCATTGTTACGGCAAATACGCACAGTTTTATCTTTTCAAGAAGTAAAAAGAACGATTCTTAAAAGGCACCGTTTGATGTCCCCCAAGCCTCTCTGTATTAAAACAGAAGTTTCTCATTTGCAGCAACTTCCTGCACGAAAAACATACGTCACGAGATCCGGTATCCCTTTGAAATCAAAGAACCGTGGCTGTCCATGCGAGCCAGAATCAAAGTCTCAGTTCCCTTTCATTTGTTTCCTCCACCCCTCCAGCTCGTTATTTCCTTCTGATCAGTGAAGAGGAACCAAGGAAATAATAAACAAGAGCAAAAGCTACAGAAAGAAACCCCCAGCAAATGCTGCTGCTGCTCTTCGAATACTTGGAAAATATCCGTGCTACTTAGTAACTAAATCCAGTTTCATAGAATGGTTCCGGTTTGATTGAATAAAATTCGTTCTTATGGTTGAGAAGGGAAGACAAATTGATTATGCACGTTCTTGAATAGCTACTTTTTTGTTTGAAATTTCTTTGTTTTATATGAACCTGAAACATTTTAATCTAGAAAGAACGGCGTAATTATTGGCAACGATCTATATTCTACTAACAGAAGCATTTTAACCAAATTTATTGGTTTGTTTTATGAACAAGATGCTGAAAGAAAACTCCAGAGTTACTTGGTTACCCTGAAAACTGTTCAATACATGCAACTGAACATTTCAAATTGAAGAACTATTTGCCATTTTCCAATACACCACCCGATATACCTACCTAGTTTAATATGCCCGTCCCCAAATTAGTTTTCAGTATCCTACTATGATATCATCCCATGTTGATACATTTAAGTCTATATTGGTGTTGACAAACCTAATTTCTTCTAGAGATAAGATACATGTCATTCTAATTTGTAACATTTTATAACCATGCTTCATAATATCAAACTGATTTTACTGTAAAATTACGTAAAATTTTGTTTACTCAATTTCAAGGTTCTTCAATACAACTTAAATCTTTAATTAGGCTAAGTTAATATTATTTTAGTACACGAAGTTTTCGTATATAATTTTCATCCAATTGACTTCTAAAAAAGCGCCCTGATGGCTAATTGGCTAGTGCTGTGGCCTTTGATACCACAGGATTGATTCGTATTGTTTCGGTGGCATGGATGTTCAACATGTATTCCGAACCACTAACTGTAGGTCCCGGTGTAATTAACCTCAAGTGTGCAAAAAAGGACAGTAGGGTGAGAAACAAAACAAACGAATCTACATGAAAATTCGAAGATGTGAAATAGTAAGCTTTATAGCAAATTATAATCATTAAAGAAACCGAACAATTAGATAAAACTATTAACATTCAAATATTTCAAATTAATGTTGCCATTTTAAAAAATGACATGACCTTCCAGTGCGTGTATATCGGAATGGTGTATATAAAGCAATTCCCGTGATCTTAATTTTAGAATAGAAAATTTATAGCTAAATACGGACATATATTTAAAGGAATAGTATTTATCCAATATATTTGCCATTAAAATAAGACTTTCAACATACTGGTTCTGGTGTTCATTTAAACATTATAATTCACATAATTTAGTTACTATAATTGCATTAGTGTTAAGGAATAGCCAGTATGTTGTTTCACCAAGGAATAGAGGGTGCATCTGAAACATGCAGCGCTAAAAAGCCATTTGTATGCTTAAATCACTCTGCAACATTAAATTATGCCTCTTCCCGAATGACATAGGAATTATTCAGCCTGCTGATAGAAGGCGGAAGGGGCGGTTTTTTGCCAAAGGACCCTCGCCTCTATTTCGTCGATGAATAAATAGACTCTTGACGCGAGGAAAGAAAATCTCCCCCTCCCCCTCCAACAGCCTAATCCTGTCCTCCACTCGAATTCATTGGATCCATTAAGAGATTAAAATAATGCAAGTACGTAGAATTAAAATGGTGCATTTTTTCGTACCACTAGTTGTTCAAGGATTAAAAACAAGGGGTATGCTCTTTAGAAATTCACCGATAAGTGTTTATGCAGAAATTTCCCATTTTTTTCTCTGCCCGTATTTTAAAATCATAATTAAGATAATGGAATACGGCGATTTTTTTTTTTTTTACCTTTTAATATTGCTCGTTCAATTAGGGCTCGGTTAAAGAAACGCAATTTGTATATATATATATTGTGAGGTTTTCGAAAGACACAGTTTCAATAAGCGACAGGTTCGTTTGGTAAGCTTATGAATTATTAAGGATTATGAATTGCAGTTAGCGATAATAACCACTTTTTCTGTTTGAAAATTATAACATGCCATTTTAATGTACGTCTGTGGGATTAAAATATTAAAAAGGCAATTAGTTTTGTTTCATAGGGTCGATCATTCAGAAGTTAGTATATTTAGCTTAAGAATGAGAAACTTTAAACAAAAAGTTTCTAAAATATTATAAATCTGTGAAGTACCCCCCAAAGTAAGTATAAGAGGCGGGTGACTTATTTCTTCGGAATTTCTCCACAAATTGTATCCTGGCTGGCTACATTCTAACTTTTTTTTTTTAGCGTTACCATTTATAATTTATTTCGCGCATAAATTGAAAATAGCAAGAATGGTATCTGGTGCTTTTACAAATCTCTTTAATGCAGTATAGAACTTATGAAATTATCAATTTTTTTTTTCAATGAAAATTGGTTTACCAATAAGATTAGGGCGAATGATTTTTAGCTTTTGAAATATAATGAATGCTCCCAAATTTTAATTAACAAAACTCAAACTATTGGAATGCATAAAGGTATATTAAATGCAAAAGTACTGTTATTTGACAGTTTACTTTAAACCTATAGATCTTATTTGTAACAGATGGTTGGTTGAGGTTTTTACGGCACAAAGGGCCAGATTTGGCCATGCTGCACCAGACGACAGTACTTTAAAAATTATGGTAAAATTAAATAGTTAACAGCTGAAAATGTCTTGCTAGAACACGATTTGTGAGGGTCGGCTCCAAATCGGACAGGTTGGCATCATCATCGCTCATTACGGCCAGAAAGTATATTTAGCCCAGTATCTGCAATGTAGCTGTACTTTGCATTCGAAGTTGTACCAGGTGAACCTTTGAGGGGACTTTTCTCCCAAATTTCTTCTCATTGTAACAGGGCCCCTTGTATTTTTCTTTCATTCCCTTTACGGATATCAAACCTCGTTGATACAATAAACTTACAGTAGCGATTTTATGCAGTAAGTATTTCTCGAAAGAGTCCTTATATGAAAGGGAACATGTGAACGATTGTGTGAAATATAAACATTGGACCAAGACTAATCTTAATATGGGAGGTGATGCAGAAATGAATTTGAAAACAATTTACGTCCTCTTCACCAAATATAACCACTTTCAATCAATATTAAAAGTCATCTATTACAAATTTTTCAAAATTATCTGCACATTTTATTTGGCAGTAACAATTGAATCAAAAATCTTGTTTGTTGTGATGCAATTCCTGAAACCAATCTACCGCTTGCTAGCGCAGCTGAAGTGTTGAAGAAAGATTATATACTCCAAGGTTTAAAAATGAGAAACAATTTAGTATTTTAATGGTTCCGAAATCATTGAAAAGACAAATAGTATAAAGTTCATTCTTGAAAATACGAATTTTCCCAATTCTTTGGATCTAATTTACTCAAATGAAATTAACATTTCAAGCAACTTAATAAATTTACAAGGGACTTCGAAACGGACCCAATAAATGCAAGGAACAATTCTTACAATTACAATGAAAAAAAAAGTAGCGATGCTGTTCTGAAAGGAAACATGAGAATTTTGAATTCTTATAACACAATGTGAAGTCCAGAGCTTTCTTTTTGGTTATCATCTATAGACAATTCAAAGAACAAAACTATAAACAAAGTTTTGGAAAAAAAAAACCAAGTTATTTTTTTTATTGAACCGAAGAAAATCTAGTTCGTATCTCAAATGGCGGATGATACATACGCAAACATTTTACAATGCGAATAAAAATAACATGAAATGGATCTGTTATTCAATAGGAAAGTGTTCGTTAAAACAAAAAGGCCCATCTTCCAATAATTTCTACGATGAATCGGAAAAACGAGGACAAAAACAACTACTATTAAAGCTGCAGCATAAATACCAATACTACTGCACCCAAAAAGAACCAATTTTTTGAAAACTATTTATTCTTCCAAATTTATTGAAAGTAATCCCCTCCCGACACAATGCACTTATACCAGCGTTATTTCCAATCATTGCATGCAAAACGTAATCGGCAGGGATGGCCTTAAAAGCCACTCTTCGCATTGAATCTCTTCAATCGACACAAAACGGTGTCTCGGGAGCGGTCTTTACATTTTAGGGAATAGCCAGAAGTCGCACGGTGTATATATGGTGGTTGCGATTCGATATGGGTTTCATTTTTGGTGAAAAAATCACGCGAGTTTCATCGGTTGAGGTTAATGGTCGACCAAAAAGGGGCTATTCCACTTCAACGTGTTCTCTGCCTTCTTTCAAATGTTTACATCACTTCTAAACATTTCTTCCCGATATAGGAATGCTCACTTCTGCAACATTCTATACGTTTCCGCAAAAAAAAAAAAAAAAAAAAAAATTAATGCAATTTCTTCGCTCAATTAATTCAGACATTTCAAAAATCGCCGGAATCAGTTTTAGCGTCTCACAAAAGTCAAGCGTAGCTCAAGCAGTAATAAATATTTTTACGCGATATTTCACATAGATGGCAAGGACAGCGCAAGCAACCTAGAAAAAGAAAAACATTGAAATTCCATAATCCCCGGAAATTTTGAATTTGTCTTACTTTTTTGGACACAGTAGTATAATTCTGAAAACTGAGTCGAACACATTACATTTGACTTCATTGTTAAACACGGTATTATCTTTGCATATAACTTTGAAGATCATATGAAGTACTTTGATCACCTTAATAAACTTGCACAGCTGTTGCAATTTAAACCACATTCAATAATTATCAATACAATTTCCAAAAAAGTAAGACTTCACCCCTTTAATCAATAACGTAAAAGCAACATTGAAATAAGACTAGATATATCTGCCGTCCATGAGATGTTTATCGTCATTTAACAAAGAAAAGATCATAAAAAGGCAAACAAAGAATCAGATTTATCTCTCGATTTTCACAGCGACGGAACCCTTGTTTACGATAAAAGGCAGTCTTATTACGTTAAGTGCGCCGATTGTTATTTCCCGTCAGACCAGCAGACGATGATAAATCATCGCGCATGTTGCCTCGAGAACACCGTTTCTCTTGGAAGAAAATGCACGGATGAGTGTTTTTATTTCGTTAACATAAGGCTATTGGCCGACGTTCTTGTAGACTTTGAATCTGTTTTTGAAAGTCGTTTAGGATATTTAAAACAATACCATTTATATTTCAAATTTAATTTTGTTGATTAAACAGGATAATTTAATCATGGTTCTTTTTCGGTCTAGAAAATTTTACTTTAGTTAAGTTATTCCAACAAATTAAGAGAAAATTCTTGCACATACACGGAAAATGAACTCCACATTAAGAGAAAATATCAATACTGAAATCGATAAAGGTGCGAAATACATTTGTGTTTCTTATATTTATAACAAAATTTATTAATTTCCATAAAATAGAGACAAATGGCAAATTATACACTTTCAAGACATTGAAATACATAATGCAAAATTCAGCGATACATAGTTCGCTAATTCTAAGTTTTCACATGAATCCATACACGCGAAAATTTTGTTTCATTCCTCTTAGCCTTATAGGAGATTAAATTACTCGTATTCCACTACCGTCATGACCCAAGTAGTCGCAGTCCAAACCGGCAACATTCTATGTTAAAACTGAAACTTCCGTTATTCATTGGATGTCTTGATTCCTTCTACTCGCAAGCACTTATTTGCGCTCGTGGTTCACCATTTAATATAGTTCATTAGCTCAAGCTCTGTACAAAACAGTGACAAGTTGAAAAACCATAAAATTTTCCAGACAATTCATTGAGCTATATATTAAAAAATAGAATAAATGAAAGGAATGTAAAGCATATTAAGTTGAATAAGAAATAAATTAAGTCAAATGTAAAATTATATTCACCATATAACGTTAGAAGTCCATTACATCATTATTTTAAATGGAAGCAAAGTTTGCATAGAGAGGGAGACTTCAAAATTTGCAGGGATTTTCACTTTATATAAGGCAGGGAAATAAAAGTAAAATATCGTCAATCAGCAGTACGTCATAGCAGATTAAATGAACTCTACACTAAATAAAGTGAGATAGCGTCATGAATCTTTCTTTATAGAATATGGCGTAGGAATTAATTTTAATTTGAAGGTATTAAAGCATTAAATTATACAATACTTCAAATTTTGTTAGCATTTGAAGACATTTTTTTATATTTGCCAGCAAGTGCCGTATATTATAATAGTATTACAAGACACGTGAACGATTACAATAAAAATAGTTTATTCTGCTAATTTTTAAATGTTTATCTGCCAGAGTATATAGCTTATGAGTAATGATCGGTACCAGTTATATACCTAGGAAAAGTTCGAATATTATTCCGTATTTAGGACTGAAATATATGCAATGGACCGCGTTTATCAACTGAAAAACAATTGCTACTTCTTGTCAAAAACCGCTTCTGATTATATGTCTGAACAGGAGAAGAAAAAAATTAAGCTAAACAAATATTTAATAAAGACATCGATTGTTAGATAATTATCAACAGAAACAACTTCAAAAAGAACATTTGAAGATATAAAAATTCAATGCAAAGCAAGTGAGGGTGACTGAGGATATTAATTTTCTTGCCTAAACTCACAAAATATGTAAGCGGGAAATATTGTAAAACCTCACTATTTTCCTGAATTTGCTGAGCAAGAATATTGCAGTGATTGTCAAGATCGATTGGAACCAAACAAGATTAATTCAAAATGCCGCCATAAAAACAATAAAGCTATGTGGAAAGACACCGAGAAGCCATTTAGGTACGGATCACCGAAATGTCACCTGCTCCATTGGATCTAACTACATATTTAAAATCTAAGTATGCTTGAGATTCTGACCGAGTATCCTAACATACTCAACTACTGTATGAAGTAATATGCCTACTGAAGCGTGGCGAACTCCGGATTTCCACCAGATAAATTTCAGTATTGTTAGAGTTATAAATTATGCAAGTCCAGATTTTCAACTACGTTTATCTGAAACTGACTGCCATTGAGATTTTCCCCACAACTTTTATATATCTTTACATCAGGGATTATTTACGCACTGCAGTTTCAGGACACTACCCATTTGGAACCAAAATAAAGACTTTGCTCTTTAACCAATAGCTGTCTTGGGGTGGTGCCCTGGATGCAATATCTAATTGGCAATGAGGCGATTTGAAATGTATAAATATGAACAGAGATGGAAGACACGAAACTGACACGAAGTGATAAGAGTAATGCGAGTTTGAAGTGCAAAAATACGATTGAGACAGTTTGGCGGTAGCTGAAGATTTTTTGTCGTCGATATAACAGAACCCCCCTTTAATTGAAGAAATTGACACCGGGTCAACTAGTCCCAATCGCTTAACTTCCAAATAGTGTTCACTTCATAGAAATTGAATTACCGTGTGGAAACCAATTTATGCCTAAACATCATTGTCACCGATAAAAAAAAACAAGTGCGAATATTTGAAGTGGCTTAAAAGCTCTTTTTCCCTTACTGACACAATAACCATAGGTAAGTAATAAATATCAACTTTTAAATATATGTTAATATTAGAGTTTACTAAATTAAATCACAGCAAATTGTATCTTTAATTAATAGTAAATTTACTTGTTGATTGTGGCATTAGAATTTTATCGTGATCGTTTAATTATTAACTGTTTTAATCTAGGGGGACCCATTCTATTTTTTATTTTAACTTTTAATTTACATGGATTACAGAGAGGTTGGATTATTAGTGGAAGTCATCCAAATAATGAATTTATTTTTGTACCTACAACAATTGTACCTTCAATATTCACTTTATTAAGTTTACAGAATTAATTTTGTAAAAATTAAAGGATTTATAAATCAAGAGTCGCGTGTAAATTTCCGCTACTAATAAAACTCATGTTTGTGAAAATTACAACACCATGAAGAACTTATAAAAGTGAGCTGAAATTTTCAGGAAATGCAAATTTGCGCATGATACAAAGGATAAGAGAATTTCAAATCCAAGAGCATGCGTATGCTGAGCAGCGCCCTCAGAAATGGCGGATGGATCTGAATAAATAGACGGCTGTAACGAGGCGTGTATGGTTATCTGCTAGTGGTAAACGTTAGCTCAATCGTTACTTACGCCTCTTCGACGAAAAGAGAGCTAGATTTGAACAGATAAGATTGATTGGAATAATCGGCCTTCGTGAAGCTGGATTGTCTTATCCTGCAGTAGCCGCTCGTGTGCAGCGTAACAGCAGCACAGTGCTGCGTCTTTGAAGCAGTGGACGGACGAGTGTCGGACAACTCTGTAAAAATCTTTTTTCGGGAGTGGACCCCGAAATGTGACGTCAGCTCGCGATGATAGACACCTGATGCCCGCATGGCATATGACGGACCGTACAGCTTCAACTCTTGACAATTGGCAGCACAGTGGTCAATAGATACGAAGGTGTTTCATTGTGTGCTTCATCAATTCGTAGACGTCTGCTGCAGCGTGGACTGCAGCGCAGAATTGGACCTCTTTACACAGGATCCCTCTCACGCTAAACCGTCGCCGCCTTGGCTGAAATCAGGGCGCTCAGCATAGAGACTGGTGATTTGCTGATTGGCAGCTTCTCGTGTTTTCTGCGAATCCCTCTTTAATTTATTGGTACCATGATGGCCGCGTTCGTGAGAAGCTATTGCGGCGAACGCCACCACCTTGCGGGGCCTTTGCATTATCAAACGCCACACTGGACTAAAAGCCGTAGTTATGATCTGGGGTGCCATAGCATATCATTTACGATCTCAATTGCTAAAATTGTGGGCAATCTGAAATAGAAACCAATTGCATCAGTGAAGTTCTACAGCACCAAGCTGTTCCTTCCTTCAAAGCTTGCCAGGGCGCTGTATTTCAACAGAACAATGCCCGCCCTCATATCGCAAGGATTGTTCAATCCTTTGCAACGCGGAATCATGTACATCCTTTCTTCCTTGGCCTGCGTATTCCCGGATTTGTCGCCGATTGAACATGTGTGGGAGTTTCGTTGGTCGGCGACTCGCTCGTGATCCTCGTCCTGTCCTGCTTCTCGATCTCCTGTTGCCTCGTCCGATCTTCAGTGACAAGTGTTGTTCGTATGCTTTTCTGTTTCCATAAACTTTATATTTGTGATTAAATTTCCTATTTCCATTATATACAAATATATGTGTTATATACGTTTTATCTATTTGTATTTATATGCTTCTATTGGGCATTTATGTATTTTGATATTGCTTAGTTGTCATCTCCAAGTTTGCCCCCTCCCCCTTTTTTTTTTAAATTTGTTTCCCTCCTATTAACCGTTTGCTTTAAATTTTTTAATTCCTGCTAATTCTGTGATAATTTGTTTTTTTACTGTATTTGAATTCTGAGCAGATGTGCACAGGTACTCAATTCTCCCTAACCAATCTGGTAGTCTCCAGGTTGTAGACGTACACCCATATCTAAAGTTGCAATCAGAATGAAGGAAAAGAGGACGTTGTGTGCCAAAAAGAATCAAATCATTTCAAATCGATAACAAATTATGTGCATTGCCTTTTTAAAACGAAAAGGGGTACTATGAATTTGTAGCAGCTCGACAAACTGTTAACTGCCTTTGTGCGTTCAAGTTATGAAATGATCTCAATGCCATTAAAATTTCCACCAAAGCTCAAGGAAGATGGTTACCGAATCTTTACAATGCTCCCTACCACAGATGGATGGTTGTGCCGGCAAGGTTTGCCGCAAAGAACATTCCATTCCAGCAACCTCCACTAGGTTACCAAAAATTCTTTTTTTTAAGAAAGATTACTGCAATATGCTGCAGTTAACAAGTATGTTGTTTTACAATGTATTTAAAGTAACAATCCTATTCGGAACCCACTATGGAAAAATATCTATAATTTAACTTTTCATTAAGAATAATAAAAGCCATTTTATTTTTGTTACACGAAAACATTAATGACGTATTGAACTGTATCCTTATTCTACCAAATTTATCCAATAATGACAAACTGTTCATGGATATACTGTCCTATACCATCTGTTGTAACTTGTGATTATCGTATTGTGTGTAGGCAAAGGTATACTTCCTTATGAATCCAGGAGTGGTAGATGACGCCACCTCCCGTACCCACGGTGGTCCAAAAGAAAAACCGGTCGCTTGGATAGGTGAAAGAAGACCCCCTTGAGTTTTGCGGGAAGAAAGGTGCAGACCCCGTTGAGAGAAGAGAGAGATCTGTCTGGAACAGGCTGGACCTGGTCAGTCAATTTTGCTGCGAGACATACTACATGGATGAGTTTTATTCATCCAAATTTTGCTGCGGAGCCCCTTTATATATAGGTTTTTGACGCTGCTGGTAAATTACTTGCCTACACACAGATAGGAATAAACTTTGACTTGGAGGTATGGGAGAAAAATGATCTATAAATATTTATTAATTCTGTTTTAAATGTCAATTTAAAATCCTGTAAAAATCGAAATTTAAGTGTAATCATTACATATTAGTATTCATTAAAAGTAAATTAGTTGTTTGTTTCAGTATTAATTTTCGTGTTCATTTAATTGTCTTTTGAATAATGTTAAATTACTTGGCCGTCCTGCAGTATACCCAGACTAACGGCATCATTTCTATGCCGGTTCTTGCACCATCTTTATTTTTCCCAGCAATGTCACGAGTATTCAATAAAATTTTAATTATAATACTAATTGTTTCAGACTCAAATTAAAACAAAGCTATTCAGTATAACTACCTTCTTAACAAAAACTCATCTCGCCAAGTGTTTTATCACGTGCATTATAAATTCTTAATGTCAAATGGATTGTAGTATGAAATTGTTAAAGAATATTCGGTATTTTTTCCTATCAGAACTTTGACATACAATTAAAAGAAGACTTTGGTCAAAATATTTCCATCAAACATTTACTATTTCATCCTTAACAGTGCACCAACATCGTACTGCAACGAATATTGGCATTATATTCATAATTTCAGTAACAGCAACTGGTAGCGTTTCTCTTAACGTACAAAAGACTTTAATATTACAGTATTATAACTAGTTCTATAAAATGAATAAGATAAACAAAAGTTTAGGTCCATCATCTGAACTTATTTATTAATTCTGTTTTTAAAGTAATTTAAATATAGTCAATTTTTTATTTGTCCAGCTAAAACTGGCTTTAACTCGCATGGGGTCAGCAGCCCCATTATTCACGATATCCACACAATTGATTTTCAACATGTATAATACGAGTTCTCATCACTTTGCAGATGATTGTGCATCCAACAGTAGGGAACATCTGGCCGAATTGTGAAAGAACAGGCCCCACATGTACTCAACTCACTGTAAGAACGGTTACATTCATTAAGAATCGCTGTCAATACAGAAAATAGCAAAGTCGTAGTTCAGTTATCAGGTTATCTGCAATGAAATTTCCCACGATTCAATCTACTGAATCAATGGAATTAAATACCTTTGACAGTTTTTGCCTTCAAAATCGAATCTAGGTGGGATCGAGTCCATGCCCAAGCCATACATTTACTAATGCCTTATTTTTACATTAACTGTTCGGGAATTTAATTGGTTTTATTTTTATTAAGTATTTTGTTGAAGCCCCCTGTAGATTTTTTTTCTTCCAGCGTTTTATTTCTTCCGCAAGCAGAAGGGACCTACGGGTACCAGTACCCAATACTACACAACCTCAGCTGAATTTTTTTTCAATTCATGAATTCAATATATGCAACTTGGAACTGTAATGGTAATGGGAGGACCTAATAAATAAATACATGAAGGGTCATTATTGAAGCTACCAATCATGCCGATCCAGGATATGCACTAGCAAGACCTATGCATTCAAGTAGGAAGGAAGATGCATGGTTCAAATTCCCACCAATTCAGATAAGAAAATAGCACTATGGTTCAAAAGATGAAGAGCGAACAAACTATAAAACTGCAATGGTAAACTGGATATATGATAATTAAATATTTAATACATTACAATATTTTATTAATATAAAAATATATATTTATTGCATGCATTACAAAATTTTTAATACTATATTTAAAATTAAAGAAATTAGAAAATATTTGTGTAATTACAAATATTGTGTTTACTTCTATGTAGGAAGCTAAAAGCTCGATGGTTATTTCATGTTATGTATAAAAAAAAAAAAAAAAAAGTTCATTAAATACTGTAGTTACCTCAAATCAATTTCTAGTCGAAGGTAAAAATTAATTACTTCATACTTCAACATAATATGTTAAAATTATACATATAAAACTGACTACTCAAAAACTCATTTTCCATCAAAAACGAACACGAGGTTTACCTTCTGGGTTAAATACACTTGCCGGAAAAAAAGTGTGCTTACAAGAACATAGCAAATATTCAAGAACGAAGAAAATTATATTTTGAAAACGATAATAATTTCATGTTCTATTTATTTTATTCCTTACACAATTCATGAACTTTTCATAATATATTTATGAATTACAACACACGTTGTGTTTAAGAAATAACAATTGAAATAAAACGTAACACAAATTGCTACTAGTAAAAGTTTCCCGCACAAAAAATAAATATGAAATGCGCAAATCAAACTTCAATTTAACCACTTGCTCAGTTTATTTATATAGTAGTTAACATATTATGTTTTCAAAAATTTGGAGCAAGTAGATCGAAAGGAATTAAAAGGAAAGGAGATTACTCATGAAGAAAGATCATAAAACTTGGGAATGAGAGGCAAATCTCTTCGGGAAATTAGCAAGATTGTTGGAAGGACTCATTCCTCTATCCGAGGTGGCCAATAATTACACTTCATCGAAATCTATAATCTCAAGCCACGTTCTGGACGTTAACGTACGCTGTGTTTCTTTTTTACATGCCTTTATTCATAAGCCATTTAATATTGTTTTTTAAAAGATTTGTTTGACTTGGTGAGAGAATTTGTTTAGAACGCTTTAAATTAGAAAATTTTCATTGAAGACAATTTTTATACAATTAATTGTAATTCTTATTTTATACCAAGAATTCACAAGCATATTTTTAGACAATCCTTTTTAATAGTACGATACAATATCAGATTAAATTAAACCCATTTAAAATTTAATTAATTTTGAATTATTGGACCCGATGATTTCAATTGTATGCATCACAATATAGTTAAGAAACGTATTAAAAGAATATGCAAGAAAAAAGACCTTATAAACAACAAATTAAAAAAGACCTTATACCTCTTTCAGATATTGGATGGACAGACACGCGCAGTTGTTCCATGTAACTTACTGTAAAGAATGATTTCCCCCATCTATTCCGTTTCCGAAATATCCCCCTACAGAATTCAATGCTTATTTGTTCCCAAAAAGAATCCTTTTCTTTGATAGGTATAACTTCAGCCTCAATGAAATGCTTGTTACCTCGGGCTTTTATGTGCTGATAAATCCAAGGATATTTTCTCACGCATCAAGAGAAAAACGGATGGAACGAGTAGCGGAATAGTAAAAAGGGATTTCCGACACTAAGCCCTATAAGCATTTGCATCAGCAATTAGTTCAAGAATGATCAATATGGAGTTGCAACTTTCGTTGCCTCGTCTCCAGACTGAAGTGGCATCGACAGCAGGATATTGATACTTGGCTTTATTCTGGGCTTTGAAAGCATTCCGGGCTTTTTATCGATATATTATTCTATGAAAATAAAGTATAGGTCCCATAAAAAATAATTCGCATTGGAAAAACCTGCTACTCAAAATAAAGTTTTATTTTGGTCATATAGACAATCTGTATATTGATAAGGTGAATATTTGGGAGCGCTGTAGTTATGTTATGAGTCTATCAAGATTAGTCAAAATGAGTATGTGTTGAAAGTTGTCCCGCTGCAGAAATGGGTTTCATCTAGACGAAGATTTATTTGTTACAAAAGATATATTTTACTACTATTTTCGAATCATATTTATTATACCGGTAGATGATTTATGTTCAGACCTTTCCTAGCACGTAATAAGCAATGTTGACAATATCATGCAAATATTTCACATTCGTTTTACATACCAGTCCGATATATGCTGAAAGCATATAATGGGTCGTGATTCCAGACACGGATGTATAAATTGATATTCATGGATGTAAAAATTAGATTTCAACGAAATTTGTGTATTCAACAAATTATCTTGTGTTTGCTGGTAAATCTTTTCAGCCAATAATTTAATCCGATATTCTAGAGTTTTAATATTGCCTCGTCCCGTTTATCCTGAAAAATTATTTAACCCATTTAATAACAAAATCAACATTAACAATATTAATAGTCATATTTAAAGAAAAGGATTGAATTACTTGGTGAAAAAATGTTTTCCTTCAGCTTAATGAAATTCGTAAATTCTAGTATTTAACTCGGTTACACTGTTTTACGTTTAATATCAGATAAAAAATAGAATAAATTTTTTTAAAATGGAATGGTAACTTAAAATGCTACTTTTCAAAAAACTTGTTCAGCCAGAAAAAAAATAATTATTTGATTTTTTACACTGTTCTCGTAATAATATCTATTAGAAGTAAATGGATGACAAAAAAACAGAAGACCAAACTTTTCATTTCCCAAACCAAAGGGCTTTTCACAACTTTATTCGCCAAGTGTCTTTTTCAGCCTTTAAAAAAATATTTATGAATCCGAGAAAATGCAAATTTGGAATTTACACACGCAAATTATCACAAAAATTTCTTTATCCGTCTTTATATAAATAATGAAATGAAGTATTTTTATTAAATCGTTTAATTAAACTGCTTTAAAGAGTGAGCAAAATGAAAAATTCAAAAAATACAGTAGTAGTTGATTTTATATAAAAAGGTTGGGAAATGTTGAATATCCTCAAAAAGGTTTCAAATTGAATGACGACTTTCGGAAACCAATAGAAAGTATTATTGGTAAAAGTAATATTTAAAAGAAATAAAACACAAGATTTAAAGCTTGGCTTTGCTTTCAAGATAGTTACAAAAGAATTTAATTATTCTCAAAGAAAATAATTGTGATTTCCCGATACCAGTGGTACGCTTCCTAAAGAAATCCATTTGCTCCTCATTTTATTACGAAATCTAATCGTATTAATAAATTACACATTTGAACAATGTACACTATATTTGGTGAGGGAAATTTCAAATTAGATCCATTAGAAGCTCGGTTCACTTTTATTTATTAAGTATTTTGTTGAAGCCCCCTGTAGATTTTGTTTCCAGCGTTTTATTTCTCCTTTCGCAAGCAGAAGCGACCTACGGTACCAGTACCCAATACTACACAACCTCTGTTGAATTTTTTTTCAATTCATGAATTCAATACATGCAACTGGGATCTGTTATGGTGATGGGGGACAAACTGTAATAAAAATGCAAGAATGGACATTACTGAAGCTACTAATCATG
The DNA here is from genome assembly GCA_021605095.1 of Caerostris extrusa. Classification (NCBI taxonomy): domain Eukaryota; kingdom Metazoa; phylum Arthropoda; class Arachnida; order Araneae; family Araneidae; genus Caerostris; species Caerostris extrusa. The sequence continues at coordinate 72,428 of BPLR01005936.1, forward strand.
CAGATCCAGGATCTTCACCAGCAAGACCTATGCATTCAAGTAGGAAGGAAGATGCATGGTTCAAATTCCACACCAATTGCCGTTAAGAAAATAGCACTATGGTTCAAAGATGAAGAACGAACAAATTATAAAACTGCAATGGTAAACCGGATATATGAAAACAAAATACTTTTAATTACAAATATTTTGTTTACTTTCATGTAGCAAGATAAAAACATCGATGTGGTTATTTCTTTTATGTTTAACGAACCAAGAGCCTTCATTAAATACTGTAGTTACCTCAAATCAATTTCTAGTCGAAGATAAAAATTAATTGCTTCATAATTGAACATAAAATATTCTAATCAAATTATACATATTAAACTTTATGAATACTGAAATTCATTTTCCCATCAAAAACTCATACGAGGCTTAACTCCTGGGTTACATACGTAATGTTAAGGAGGTTAACATACGCAATGTTTTTACATTGCCTTTGTTCGTAAGCCATTTAATATAGTTTTTCAAGACTTTATGACTTCTGTAGAGAATTTGTTTAGAGCGCTTTATGTTAGAAATCTTAATTTAAAACAATCTTTATACCATTAAAATGTAATTTTTGTACCAAGTCTACCACTACAATTTTGTGAGAATCCTTTTTTTAATAGTACGATACAATATTAGATTAAATTAAACCCATTTAAACTTCACTTCAATTTGAATTATTGGACCAGATGATTTCAATTTTAAATCTCAATATAGTTAACGAAATGTATTGCAAAAAGAATTGCACAACTCAAAAAAAAAAAAAGACCTTCTAAAAATAGTCTCTAATACCTTATCCTCCTTCAGATATTTGATGGATAATCACGCGCAATTCCATGTAACTAACTGCAAAGAATGATTTCACCCATCTATTCCGTTTCCGAAATATGCCTACAGAATTCAATCCTTATTTCTTCTGAAAAAGAATCCTTTTCTTTGATAGGTATAACTTCAGCCTCAATGAAATGCTTGTTAACTCGGGCTTTTATGTGCTGATAAATCCAAGGATATTTTCTCACGCATCAAGAGAAAAACGGAACGAGTAGCGGAATAGTAAAAAGGATTTCCGACACTAAGACACAAAGCCCTATAAGCATTTGCATCAGCAACTAGTTCAAGAATGATCAATATGGAGACGAGGCAAAGAAAATTGCAACTCCAGACTAAAGTGGCATCGAGAGCAGGATATTGATACTTGGTTTTATTCATGGGCTTTGAAAGCATTTCCGGCTTTTTATCGATATGTTATTCTTGAAAAATAAAATTGAGGTTCCATCAAAATATTTCGCATTGGAAAAAACCTGCTACTGAAAATAAAGTTTTATTTTAGTTGTATAGACTATCTGCATATTGATAAGGGGAATATTTGAAAGCGCTGTATTTATGCTATAAGTCTATCGAGATTAGTCAAAAATGAGAATGTGTTGATAGTGATTGTCCCACAGCTGAAATTGGTTTCATCCAGAAGACGATTTATTTGTTATAAAAGACATCTTTAAAAATTGTAATAACATGTATTATACCGGTTGCTGATTAATGTTTATCAATATTGCTTATCACGTGCTAGGAAAGACCTAAACTATTGAAATCAAACTCTAAATAAATGTCTGACAAAATCTATGCATCATGATTTTTAACCCATTTTTTTGTAGTAGATATATTTAGTAAACATTCACTATAAACTTGTAAACAAAATAGGGTTTATACCTTACTTGCAGAAATTAAAAATGTAATAGTAAAAATACTGGTATGTCTAATGTGACTCAATTATCTATGTATTCAACAAAACATACAAAATTCTTAACAATATTGGGATTTCTTTATAGCTCTAGCCCGTCGAAACAGTCAGGGAGCTGCCTGGACCCTCCAGGTCGCCAACGAGTCCTGCAACAAGTAAGCCAAGAGTTTAAACAACGTTTTACTAGAGCAGTGTTCTAATCTCAGTTCTTGCCTAATTTACATTTCTTTCCATTTCAGAACGCAGGACTCATTCTCCAGAAACGGAGGTCTCCATAAAGGTATGTACTTCTTTCGTGTCTCAATTCAAGTTTTACTTTCACTTGCTTTTGCTTATTTTTTTAATCAGGGCATCCACTTGATACTCAAAAATTCTGAGGTAATAACATTTTTTACAAAAAACTTGTTTTGTTAAAGTTGAATTTGTTTTATTTAATTAAAAGACCAGACATTTAGCTTTTTTGACAGTTTTGAATACTGAAGAGAGTTATAGGGATACTGAATAAATGCATTCTAAAGTTTATGTCTGAAAAACCAAATTTTGTTTTCTACACATCCATATTATAACACTGCTAATTGTGTTAAAATTCTGCTCAATTTTGAAAATGATTTGAACTATACTTTTATAGAAGATATGTATGCATTGAACTGAATTGTTTTAAATAGATTCATTTAGAGATGAGTTACGATTCCTTAAAACCTTTTTTTCATATATTTCTGCTCTAAATGAATTAGCTGCGTGCAAACCATCAAAACTTTAGAACAATATCATTTTTTAATTCAAGAATAATAGATATATGTTGTCTATATGCACATAAGATGCATTTCAGATATTCTTTAAGTTGCAATGTTCACATACAGTTCAGAAAAAAAGGACGAAAATGTTCTGATTGTTTTTAAGTTTGACAATAAAAATATAAATATGTTTCGCTAATGTTTCAAAAACCTTCAACTATCGAAACTTCCCTAAATTCTTAAAATATTTTGTGATATAAGTGAATATTTTTCATCGAATTCAAGTAATCTTCTCACTATGAATTCAAAAATAAAATAACTATTTGAGTGGATGCAACAAAATAAGTGTATAATTAAGCTTATAACACTTTGTAAAATAAAAATCTACTTGCGTTATTTAAATATAACAATTTGTATAAAAATATTTTTTCATTCCAGAGACAGCGGATTGAACCGCCAAGCGCTCCTACTCATACTGCTTTTGCTGCCCCCGTACCTGTTATGGGACATGTTGCTCTAAAGAAATCTTTATATTATCCGAGCATATTTTTAATTGTATTTTTTCCCCTCAATCTATTTTAAACAGGATTAGTTTTTGAAACCAATCTGTGGCTTATCTTAAGAGCTTTTCCCCTTAAAAAAAAAACCGAGGAAAATTTAATTTATCTGTTTTATCGACTGAGGTAAAATTCACTTGAACGAATTTAGCATTTGACCTAGCTGTGATCTCCTGAGGAACATATTTAGACGTACAAATATATATATTTTTACTTTAGGTTTGTATAAACGAATTGGAAAAAAACTAGATTCATTGTAATACATTTAGCATACATTTTAATAAATATGTATGATACTAGGTTATACAGTGAAACTAACTTGATACAAAACCATCTCAGAAGAAATAATTTTGAAGTAAATCTTGGAGAAATCAAGGTTTAAAAATCACATTGAAAGCAAGGAAGTCTTACAAGAGAAAGAGTGACACCGTTTATTTTAGGAAAGGCTTCTAAACCCATCTCAAAATAAGTATCGATTGATTTCACCTTGTTTCTGTCAATTTAAGTATCATTTCTGAGCAAAGAAGCTATACAAATTTCCAAGGACAGAGCCAGTAAAATTACGTTATGTTGAAACTCCACGAACAAATAAAAAATTATAATTCATTATCACATAATGTTTTAATTTGTCATTTATGAAAAGTTCTAATACTTTCACTGAAGAAACTTGCAGCTTGATTAATTAATATGCTTAATCACTATATGATAGTGCAGAAAACGATGTATTTACATACGCCCTTAATGGCGCATGCTAATATTATAGTTCTGGTGCTCACATCGGCGACCTTTATGTGTATAAACAAGTACTATAGTTCGTGATTTCTTTTAGAATTTATGAGTTTATTTCAGAATCGACCTTCCAAAAAGATTCCGACATTTTAATATTTCAACAGAGTAAATCCAATTCAGAGAATTAAAAATGTCCTTTTTATTGATCAATTTTTAACCAATGAAAATATAGAGAATACCTTTGAAGGATCCCAAAGAAAAACGATTAAATATTTGTTCAAATACAAAGATGATTGGTGGGATTTAATTGCACAAGGGCTAGATTTAGTCAAATTGCGACAAGTAATTGGCAATACTGCAAGCAAAAAGTTTTGTTAAAATACGCAATTTACAGTGGGAAGCTTAAAAGGAATTAAAATCAATTTATATAGATTGCATTTTTAACCACCATGGAGCCTTGTATATGATTTGCATACAATTAGAAAAATTTCTTCCATCAGCTTCAAAACATGATTTGCATATATTTAGGCATAGAAAAATACCACAATCTTTCAAGTTACAGTAAAATGTTGGTAAATTAATGTGGTTGCGCAATGACCACCACATTTATATTTAAAATTTGTTAATTAAACAGGAGAATTTAATCACTGTTCTTTTTCAGTATAGAAGATTTTATTTTAGTTAAGTTATTCCTACAAGTTAAAAATTCTTGTACATGCATGAGGAAAATGCACTCCAAAATATGGAAAGTACCAATACAGAAATTGTGATAAAAAGTGCAAATTAATACATTTGTGTTTCCATATATTTATATCAAATTCATTAATTTCATAAAATAAAAAAAAAAATTCCAATTATACACATTCAAGACATTGAAATACATAGTGCAAAATTCGGCGATACATAGTTCGCTATTCTAAAATTTCAAATGAATCCATACACCCGAAAATTTTGTTGCATTCCTCTTATCTGCATAGTAGATAAAATTACTGTTATTGAACTACCGTCATGACCCAAGTAGTTGCAGACCAATCTGCAAAGATCCAAGTTAAAAGTGAAACTTCCGTTCTCTATTGATGACTTGGTTCTTTCTACTCTCAAGCATTTACTTGCGCTCGTGGTTCAACGTTTAATATACCTCACCGGCTCAATCTCTGTACAACACAGTGACAATATGAAAAACCAAAAAATTTTACAGGCAATTGAGTTATATTCAAGTGGTAGGAATAAAATTAAGGGATTGTAAAGCATATTGTTGAATAAAAATAAATTAAGTCAAAGTAAAATTATATTCACCATATAACGTTAAAATAATGATGTAATGGACTTCTTCTAAACTGCAAAATTTGCATAGAGAGCGATATTAAATATTTGTACGGATTTTCACTTTATTTAAGAGCAGAGGGAAATAAAATTAAATGGCGTCAGTCAGTAGTACGTCATAGTAGAGTAAAATGAACTCTACCGTAAATAAAGTTAAATAGCTTCATAAATCTTTTGGTTATAGAATATGGAGGAGCAATCAAGGTTCATTTAAAGGTATTAAGTATTGTATAATTTAATGCTTTAAGTAATTTATTTTGTCTGCATTTCAAGACGTTTATTTTTATATTTGCTTGCAAGTGCCATATAGATAACAGTATTACACGACACGTGAACGATAATAAAAATAGTTTATTCTGCTGAATTTTTGAATGTTCGTCTACATTAGTAGTACAGAGCTTTCGAGTAGTGATCCGGTACCAGTATAATTGAAATATATGCAAAGTAAAATTTTCCTATCATAAATACAGAATAATATTGAATGGACCACGTTTATCAACTCAAATAATTCCTACTTGTAAAAAAAACCGCTGCTGATTACATATCTTTGAACAGGAAAAAGTTAAGCTAAACAAATATTTAAAAATAGACATCGATTGGTAGGCAATTATCAACGGAATCACAACTTCAAAAGAGAATATTTGAAGATATAGAATTCAATGTAAAACAAGTGAAGGGCGACTTGACATTAATTTTCTTGCCTAAAGTCGCAAAAATATATCGGCAAAAACTGTGAATCACTTTTTTTCTGACTTTCTCGGCAAGAATATTACAGTGATTGTCAGTATCGATTGTTACCAAACAAGATGAATTCAAATCGCCGCCATATTGTAATAAAGCGATATGAAAAGACACCGGAGAAGCCATTTCAGTCATCTCGTACCTAAATGCCACCTGCTTCATTGGATCTTAATTGCCTATTAACTCAAAATTAAAGGATACTCTGATCAGAATCTGAAGCATTTTAGATATTCAACTTCTCCCGTATGAAGTAATATGCCTGTTGAAGAATGGCGAACTCCGAATTTCCCCAGATAAATTTCATATTTTTCATAACTTTTACAATACTCAGCCCAGATTTTCAACAATGCTCATCCGACACTGATTGCCATTGAGTTTTTTTTTTATTGAACTTTTATATATTTTATACATCTTTACACTAGGGATTATTTGCGCGCACTGTAGTTTCAGAACACTACCAACTTGGGACCAGCGCAAAGATTGTACTCTTTAACCAATAGCTGTCTTGAGGCGGTGTTTGATTCAGTATCTAGCCAATGAGGCGAATTGAAATGTATAAATATGTACAGAGAGATGGAAGACACTAATCAGATGAAGTGATTGTAATGTAATACAATCGAAATAATGAATTTATATTTGAGACAGTAAGGTGGTAGCTGAAGATTTGTCGTCTATATAAAAAGAATCTCTTTAATTAAAAAGATGGCAGCGGGTCAACTGGTCCCAAAAGCTGAACTTCCAATTAGTGTTCTTTCAGAGTAACAGTGTGAAAGCCGAGTTATATATCTGAAAGTCCTCATTGTCACGGATAAAAAAACGGTAAATACGAATATTTGAGGTGGCTTAAAAGCTCTTTCCTTTAGTACACAATAACCATATGAAAGTAATAAATATCAACTTTTAAATATATGTTAATATTAGAGTTTACTAAATTAAATCACAGCAACAGCAAATTGTATCTTTAATTATAGTAAATTTGCTTGTTGACTGTGGCATTAGAATTTTATCGTGATCATTTAATTATTAACTGTTTGAATCAGGGGACCCATTTCTATTGGATTATTTTTATTTTAACTTTTAAATTAGAGGGATTATAGAGATGTTGGATTATTAGCTGAAGTCATCCAAATAATGAATTTTGGAAACCTACACCACTTCTTTGAACCTTCAATAGTCACTTTAAATCAAGTAAAAACTTCATAATTTAGTAAAAATGAAAGGGATTATAAAATCAAGAGTCGTGTAAATTTCTGCTATTAATATGCGGTTCATTTACAAGTCTATCGTAATTTACCGTACAAAATACTTTGCTGTCCTATTTACACATTAAAAGCCGCGTTGTTTGTAACGTTATGTGCTTACCCTTGTATTACTTTACAGTTGAAATTTATCGCCTTATTGGTAAGCACCGATTGGGCCAAAACAGATACGGTTTAAAAGAACCCTCCATATTACACAACAGATGCGATTTGTGTTTTATGGCATTGAGGCCTGGTTTCACTACGCTGAAAAAACACTACTTAATATAGCTACAAATATAATAGATAATGAATTTTAATCGTATTAAGGTTAAATATTTTCCAAGTTACAAATCGCGGCAAAGTACAAGCAAAAGATAAAAGTATCTATTTCAGCGAAAACGATTGAAAGTGGTCGAGATATGGTCTTACGGTCGCAAATCTATCTTTCACGTTATGTTATGCATATTCTTAGAAACATGCATCCGTCTAGACGGTGGAGTACTTTATTCCGAGAACAGAGATGTGATATACGTACCTTTGAGCTGTTTGTAAAATCAACGCTCTGAAGCAATAGAATGCTTTTGGTTCTAGTAGCTGGAAGGCACTGTCGTCTGAAGATTACGCTGTACCATTTCTCAAGTCAAAAAATCACTTTTTCATCAAGAAAAATAAAATGGCCATTTTATTTTTTGTGGAGGATAAATAAGCATATTAATGACGGTATTGAACTCTATACTCAGTCTACCAGATTCACCCGATTAATGATAAAACTGTTCATGGACGCATACTGGCCTATAGCTCCCTTTATTTCTCTCCAGTAATGTCTACGAGGTCACGAAAATTTTAATACCAGCTATTTCAGAGGGCGAAAATTGAGAACAAAAAGCACCACTCCTCTCTTAACAAAAACACATCCACGCGAAATGTTATCACGCATTTACATAATTCTTTATCGTATCGAGATGGATAAGCAAGAGTATGGAGGAAGAATTGTTAAGAATATTCTAAATCTGAGCCAAAACTTTCAGTATCCTATCAGAAGTTTGACATAACAATTAAAAGAGGCTGGATTGTATCGTAAAGCATTTCCATCAAACACTTTTCTATTTCAGTGCTATAACAGTACGCACCTAACTGCTGTACTGCAACGATTAGCATTATAGTCACAGCACTTTCCAGTAATAACTGAGTGGCGTTTCTCTTTCATGTGTACAGCTTCTTCGCAGTACAGTATGACCCCAGTTCTACTGAAAACGAATGATGAGATAATTGGGAATTTTAGCTCCTATCATCTGAGTTTCGCGAAATTCCGTTTCTTTAAAGATAATTGCAAGTAGGTACCTGGAAGTACATCTTACTGCTGTCCAGTTTATGGCAGGCTTTAGCTACACATGGGGTCAGCAGCCCCATTCTTCACGATCTCTACACAATTGATATTCAACATGTACAAAGAGCGAGTTCTCATCCCTTTGCAGATGTGATTGTGCATCCAAAGAGCGCGCAGGGCATCATCTATCCGAATTACAGCTGACGAACACTTACAAATGTACTCAACTTCCTGGAAGGAAGGGGTTAAGATTCACAAGAAGATTTGCTGTCAATTCTGAAAACAGCTTCTTTGAAAAGCGCTCAGTTATCAGGTAGGTATCTTACGACCGAAATTGCTCTTTACGATTCAATCTCTCTGAATCAATGAAATTTTCAAATACCTGCTGACGACACAACAATGACGTTTACATTCCAAAAGTCAAGGAAATAACATCTCTTGCTCGGGCAAAGATCGATCTGTCTTTTGCCTAGACCAGGAATATGAAAAATGCGACCAGACTGCCAGTAAACCTCTGCAGCACTTTTCCATGACAATACTAAATTATTAGAAGCATTACGGTCGTATTTTTACGATTTGGCCAATACCCGCATTGTTTCGCTGTCAGTATCTGTTGAAGTATCTCTGCAGATGTCGACGTTTCAATGTGAAGCTGTAACACTGCTGATTTTGTGCCGGGACAGCAACAGTTTTTCTGGTTTTCAAATATCCATCATGTCAAGCAAGTGATTAGTTGACGCCTTCGCGTGAGGAAATCGACGAGTTGGCAAGAAAAGCATTCAATTTCATTCCTGTGCGGGTGATGTCCGATCCGACGTGAGGCTTTTTACCTTGGAACGAGTAGTCCGATTTATGTTCCCAGTTCATTGAAAAATTTTCTGTTTTCAAAACAGCTTTCGGACTAGTCGAGTGACTTGCCCAAGTTTGTGTTTTTGCTTTTGAATTCGTTTCATCTATATGTAACCAGAGGTATAAAAGTAGATTACGTTTAAGATACAAATCTAAGAATGAAGAATTTACATGGAAAATTAAACAGTGATTTTTTTGTATTAGGCATTAAATTGTAGGGAGTAGATGAAAGAAGGTGAAGACCATGAAAGTTCCACGCACGTGAGAAATTTCCAAAAGAAAAGACTGAGGGAATTTTATAACCATTCCAATAAATGTCTTATTCGCCCATTGATACATCTCAGTTTTGCGAGGCTCGCCATTTGAATCCCACGCTGCCCACGCAAATGGCGAAAATTGATAAAATTACTGAAATGAGGAAATTATTATGCGAGAGTCGAATTCACACATGAGAAAGGCGAGATTTTGTGGGATTCTTTTGGTAGTGCAGATTTACAAATATCAAGGTTTAACTTAAAACCAATTTCTATTCAATTCAATTAGGAATTATTGGTTCCCGATGATTTCAATTGCATTAGTAAAAATATATTTTATGACCGCTGAAATATTACAAGGTACATTCAAGAAAGCTTTAAACAGGTCTCCTTCACCTTCATCCTTCCAGAGATCTGTCTTCAAGGGGATTTGGTCAAAAATGAGTGTATTGAAGGTTGTGTTACTGCAAAAGTGAACAAAAAATCAAGAAGACGACTTATTTTTGTTTGCATAAGATATATTTTTATTACTATTTTTTCAATCATTATTCACCAGTTTTGCTCTTGTGTTTTGCAGGACTTTCTAGCACGTATAAGCAATGTTGGGCTTTTTATCACACCAAAATACACTTTGGGTGGACAAAAATTAAAGCGGAAGACTTTTTGACCTATGCATCTCAAAATACCCAGGTACTAACCAATGAAATTGGTATGGATACTTGGCTTATTCCATGATAATAAAGTGAATACAAGCTCTGAAAATGAAGTTTTGAATTCACTTTAGCGACCTAATATAATTAATCCAATACTTAGTCTGAACGTGTGGGATAAAAGATGACAATGAAGTGAGGCTTGTACAGTGTGGCTATTTTCAAGCGACATATGTTGCACCATGATGATCACCCCTGACAGACGAACCTTTAGCAGTATGTGCTGTTATCGCAAGGGTTCTTGGGGAGACTTTATTGCTGGAAGACAGCTCCCCATTCTTTCCACCAGAGCAATATTTACCTTCCAAGAGGCGTAACATTCTCTATGAGGAGGTTGAGGTTACACATCTTAATAAACTCTCCCAAAAATCCACAGAAGCCCATGTTCAACAAGTATTCACAGGATCAGGTGATTTGGCTGGCGCTGTCCATTCGTTGATTATCCTTTCACTTTTAAGATGCTCATGAACCAGGAGAACCTATGTGAAGTACTTTTTTGTCGTCATAAAAATGAACTCACAGGAGCCAACAGCACGCCCTAGAAAAAAAAGACATGAAAAGCAGGATCTGGGACCTCCTACTTCAGCTGGCTCTCTGGGCATTCACAGGTGCACATTGTCAAACTACATGGACTGTGGGTATTGCCACACAGGTACATCTGTTGCATGAATCCTGCAGGCATGACTCATCCACCAGCATAATGGTCTCTTTCGATAGCAATATTTTGCCTGGATGTTTGTCTGGTTCAGGTTCCCTCATCCTTTGCGTCAGAATCAGGTTGTGAACAGAATCTGGACTATCAGTGAAAGAACATTGATGAATAAACTGAAGCTGTGTGTCCAATTTTGATGTTTGCTACTTTTCATTCTGCCGACTCTCACTTTTGTGGGAGGTGAGAGGAGGTGAGACCTGACATAAACAACTTGGGAAGCTTAGAGCATAGAGATCTTTCATGTGATCTCCACCATGGAAACCCTATCTTGCTGAAATTAGATGTTCCTGTATGTACCTTCCACACACAAGTTTTGAGCACATTGTGTTGTTATGGTTGCGACAGTGAGTGAAGGCTGCCATGAGCGTATTCTCTGGCGTAGCGTCCCCACTGGTTTAAATTGGAGGGCTCACAATTTGGGAAGCAACGCTTGGTGGGGGCATCAGTTCCACTTTAACCTAGCTTGGGATTGACATGGAAGATCTGCCCTTTGTTACAATTCCCCATCAGCTCTATGCCCGATCGATCCACAAGCGATGATTGTTTAACTCCCATTTCTGCACTTTAAAAATAGCTGGCAGAAACAACCGAGATTGTTTCAAAAGAAAAGGAGCGCTAGAATCTGGCGAAGCCCCGTGTTTGAAAAGTGGATTCGAGATGAACAGTTCGATGAACACCACTGCCACTCCCTGCTTACGGTAACCCAGCAATGCTGCCACAAAGAATACCACGCATCAGAAAAGCTTGCTTTATGGGGCAAATAGCGCTACAGTGACTATCAAGAAAATCATTTATTCCCAGGTTGACATTTTTGAAAGCTTAAACATGAAGAAAAAAATAACCATCTCTTGGCATTGTTACAATATCTACACCGGTGTGACTGCTTTCGTCTTACATCCGAGTTCGATATATGCTGGAAGCATATAATTGAATCGAACGCCGGCACGGATCTATAAATTGATATTCATGGATGTAAAAATTAGATTTCAACGAAGTTTGTATATTCAACAAATTATCTTGCGTTTGTACTTTGTAAAATAACAAGCCATAATTTTATCAAATGTTCCAGGAGTTTAATTTTGCCTCATCTACCAGGCATCACAGAAGGTTGTTTTGTAACCATTTTAGCAACAAAATCCTTTATTAACAATGTTAGCGATTTTTTTGTTTAAAAGAAAAGGATTGAATTACTTCGTAGAAAAGACTGTTTGCCTTTTAACTTGATGAAATTCGTAAATTCTAATATATTTAATAATATAAGGTTCACAGCGCCAGGGCCTGATTGCTGAATAGCTAGCGCTCTGGCGTTTCAACGTAACAGGTACCGGGTTCAAATCCCGGCTTTGCCATGGGTGTTTGTAGTGGTTCGGAATCACTTTGCAGCCATGAGATTAGTCTAATAGGATCGTAGAGCGCTGCGGTGCATTGTTACACCACGCTGCTTTGCAAGAGTGAGCAAAATGGAGAAAAAAAGTCAAAATACAGTGACGTACGGTTACGCATGAAGGTTACAGGAAATGTATTAAATATCCTCAAAAGGTTTCAAATTGAATAACATTTTGGAAACAACTAGAAAGTAATATTTATTATTAAAAGGAATATTTAAAAAAAAAAAAACGGCTTTGCTTGCTTTCAAGACAGTTTCAAAGAATTTAATTATTCTCAAAAAGAAAATATTAGGATTTCCTATGATGCTAGGCTGTTCGCTTCCTAAAGAAACCCATTTTTGTATCATTATTATACGAAGAATCTAATCGTAGTAATGGAAATTACACATTCTTGGAACAAGAAATATAAGGTATTATATTTGGATCGGAAACTTCAATTGGATCATTAGAAGCTCGGTTCACTTTTATTTACATTCTTCTGGTATTTTGTTTTCCGCTTCCTGTTACAGATTTTGTTTCCGACGTTTTATTTCTCCTAACTTTCATCAGAAGTGACCTACAGGTACTACTCAATACTATTCAACCTCTGAAATTTGAATTTTCAATGATGAGTGATTCATCCAGCACAGTAACTTGGATCTGTTATAAGGTGATGGGAGAGACAAACTGTAATAAAAACAGAAAGGACACATTACTAGAAGCTAATCATTACCGATCCATTCTACCATTTAGCAGGTTATAATGTGCAAATTTGAAGTAAGTTGGAAAAATGCATGATTCAAATCCCGCACCAATTGCGGAATAAAAGAAAATAACCTTGCTCTGAGTTTCAAAGATGAGGAACGATCAAATTATAAAACTGTTTTCAATATCGAGTTTACCATTACCCAAACTATTTTTAATTACAAATATTTTGTTTACACCAGCAACAAACAAAATATGTTGTGGGTGGGCACAAAACATCGATAATGGTTATTTATTTTTTATGTTTAACGAACAAGAGCCTTCATTAAATACTGTAGTTTGCCTCAAGTCAATTTCTAGTCGAAGAGGAATATAAAATTAATTACTTCAAACTTGAACATAGAATATCCAAATAAAATTATACATATAAAACTTTGACTACTCTTAAACTCATTTTCCCCACATCAAAACCAACACGAGGTTTACTCTGGGTTATACTTGCCAGAAGTGTGCGTACAAACATAACAAGAGAGAACGAAAACAATTATATTTTTGAAAATGATAATAATTCATTTTTATATTTATTTATTCCTTACACAATTCATGAACTTTTCATAATATTTATGAAAAACTACTTTGCGTTGTGTTCTAGAAATAACAATTTACGTTATTTTTATTTCAATTGTTACCGAAGTAACAGTTTCCGTACAAAAATAAATATAATGAAATGCGCAAATCAAACTTCAATTAGCTTTTTAACCATATCTGGAGTTTTGTGTATTATATAGTAGTTAAAATATTATGTTTTCCAAATTTGGGGCAGTGAGATCCACAAAGGGAATTAAGGAAAGAGGAAGTGCACTCTATGAAGAAGAGTCATACAAAACACCAAGACAAAGAAGGCAAATCTCTTTCGGGAAATTGTAGCCAAAGATTGTTGGAAGACTATACATGCCATTCCTCCTATCAAGGTGACCAATAATTACACTTCATCCAAATCTGTAATCTCAAAGCTACGTTTCCTGAACGTTAACTTTTACCAACAGCTCTTTTTTTTTTTTTTTACATGCTCTTTTGTTCATAGAAGCCATTTTAATATTGTTTTGAAGGTGTACGACTTCTGTAGGGAACTCCGTTTAGAACGCTTCTTTTAAGTTAGGAAATCTTTCATTGATAACAATTTTTATACCAAGTCTTCCACTACAAATTTTGGGAGAATCCTTTTTAATAGTACGATACGCAGTTGTTCCATGTTACTTTACTGCAAGAGA